>JAFVLL020027255.1:0-21688 GCA_021397915.2 Tor tambroides | reverse complement strand
GCGAGAGAAAGTATTGAAATATATATTTTCCCTGTGTTTCCTTCCTGCTGTGTGAGCTACTGAAATGAGCTGCACTGTGAAACAGCCAATCAGAGGAGAGCTCAACATTATTATTCATGAGCCTTCCAAATAAGGTAACAACAGACCATTTCATTCTAGGGACAAATCCTAGGGTTGTAAATGGACATGTAAAACCGTTTCTGGAGAATTTTTGCCCTTACCTAAGCCACATACCTTCTATGTAGATATCAGAGAACAATTTAAAATACTGTATCAATGCATTCTATGGCACCTTTTAAGAGTTTTCTTTATAGGCCTAATGTTTTTTCTACGGGGGAGAAAACGCGTTCCGTTCCGTATTCTGGGCTCAGCAGATTTCCTGTGTGGAATTTATTTTATTAATAAACAATACCAAATCTGTTTATACAGTTATATCACCGTCTTCGTCCATTAGCCTACCTTGAGCGGTTTCTGTATCGGTTTTCTACGGGGGGAGAAAAGACTTAAAGTGCATTAGCGTGTTGCATTCATATTCTGGGCTATTCTTCTTTATTAATAGTAATATTGTTAAAAAGGTTATTGATATTAGTGGTATTAGTATGAATAGTAATTATTCATACCGAATTTGGTCCTCCAACGACGCTGTTTTAGTAGCCTACATTAAGCAACATGTCAGAATATGAACTGTGCCTTGAACTAAGCACTGACTGTTTTTCTTTATACTTGACTCCAAGTTCAAAAACCGCTCCATTGTGATTGTACGGTGCTGTATGAACCATTGCAAGCTGTAAAGTAAACAGGAAGTGTTTGTTTGAGCTCAGCTGGTTTTGTGAGAGAATGCAAAAGTTTTCCGAGGGACACAAATATCTTTGCGAGAGAACGCAAAAGTTTTGTGAGCAAACGCAAAGTTTCTTGGGGGAACGCAAAAGTTTTGCAAGAGGGTGCAAAAGATTTGAGAATTTTTTCCTCCCACCCCTTATTTTTTCCACCACCATGTCCCTTTAGGGGCTCTGTAACATTCAGATAGGTAAGTAGTGTGAATGCTTATTTAGGCTGCAAATAATCATATGCATCACTTTGAGTCATTACAGTGATTGTGTTGCTGTTTTTTCTGTTTATTCTGTTCTCACAATATGAAAGAAAAAAGACACTGCATTCACACTTGAGATGCTTTGGAATGAAGGTGTAGTTTCAGATATGAAATGCCTTTTAATAACAGTTGTAAAGGGGGGGCTTTGAGTATCAAAATACCTTGGGCAGCAGATAAACGCATTTAGTTGGCTAAAATGACTGGACTCTGCTGATGAGTTGCACAGCATGCATGAATTGTGGGGTTCTTGGGTTTGAGCATTTGTTTGGTTTTTCTCTCAGGTGCGTCCAAGCAGAGGCTGAGCTCTCTTCAGAGCAACGCCGTGGCCTCGGGTGGCCTAGACGCCGACCTGCTGCCGTCCTTCCACCCGTACCAGCCTCTGGAATGCATCGTCGAAGAGACAGAGGGAAAGCTGAACGAGCTGGGCCAGCGCATCAGTGCCATCGAGAAGGCCCAGCTGCAGTCACTCGAGCTCATCCAGGGCGAGCCGCTCACCAAAGACAAGATCGAGGAGCTAAAGAAGAGTCGTGAGGAGCAGGTGCAGAAGAAGAAGAAGATCTTGAAGGAGCTGCAGAAGGTGGAGCGGCAGTTGCAGCTGAAGACGCAGCAGCAGTTCACCAAAGAATACATGGAGACCAAGGGGCTCAAGGAAGAGCTGGGCCAGGCGGCAGGGGTGGAGACGCCCGGCACCCCCCTGCCCCTGCAGGCCACACAGCTGGGCTCTGATAACGAATGCGAGGTTAATCGCAACGAGGAGGACCACAGGCCCACCCCTACCAATGATGAGGACGAGGACGACGAAGATGAGGAGGAGGAGGAGGAAGACAACATCGACTGTGCCAAGCTGCCACAGGTGGACACCATTCTGTACAGGGAGGTAACACAGCCACCCCCACCTCCGCCGCCTCAGAACCAGGTCCTCCAGAGTCCTCCTCTGCAGACCAGCTTCGTTCCCATCCAGCCTCTCGCCCCGCAGCAGTCCACAGACTTCAGTAACGCAGAGTACCCAGGAAGCAGCAGCCCGGACCTGCAGAGGGTGTTGCTGAGCCAGCAGCTGACGGGGTTGGGGCCAGGGCTTCTCGCACAGGCACCCGACGGACTCATGGTCGCCACGCCCGCACAGACGCTCACAGATACGCTTGATGACATCATGGCGGGTGAGCTCACTGCAACTAGGGCTGTCTTTGTTTCCTTTCAGGATGTCAGCCAATGATAAGAAATGGAATAACTGCATTACCATTGGCAATTAGATCAGTCTTTTGGCTTTCAGCACACATTATGCTAAAATGTATGCCTGATTAACAATATTTATGGTAGTCTGCTTCCAAAAGTTGCATATATCTACACATTTAAAGCTTACAGTCTTTCTCTTCGGATGAAAAATAGTGATGACTCATTTTTAACAAATGGGTGTATACACCCATGTGTACAAATATACAGCCAATCAAGTACCCTCTAGAATAGGAATATCCCTCCCCCTATTATCCCCTGCTATTGACTAGCAATAGCTAACAATGATTTATGACTGATGTAAATTAAAATGTTTGGGGATGAGCACTTCAAGAAGACCTGCTCTGAGTTCATTTTAATTGGAAAGTCTTCAAATTAGCTTTAATGTTTTCTATTTTTATATGCTGTTTTTTATTTACAAATGCAATGATTTCAGTATGAGGATATATAATAGGCCTTTAGCACACTTCCGCTTTCAAAGAGCGGAAGTTTCAATTAGTAGTGTAAAAAACCTTCTGCTGCAGCCTGTTTCCATGGCTGTGCTCATAGCACGGGATTGTTGTGATTTATTTATGTAAAATTCCGCACAGATACGTCTTCTAAAAACACCAAACTCAGTTTACAATCATTAATTGAGTATTGTGAAACCAAGGAAGATAGTTTCATGACATTCCAACGTATATTTCGTGACTTAAAGGGGAGCTCACAAGGCATACTGTATTTGTATGCGCAATTAGAGAACTGCAAGAAAACAATACAAACAGCATATAACATTAAAGAGCATTTAAATTAACCAAATCTTAAAATATTAATTACGACTAAAGACTGTTTTAGATGATTAAATTTAAAGGTTTGGGGGAAACGTATTGCATTAAACAATTATGCTTACATATTTCATGCACTTACTTACGATGCGGTCCTCAGTAATTATATCAAATTAAAGTTGTTCAAATAAACAAATATTTCCAGCCCATAGTGGTTTATTCAAAAATATCTACATTGATCATCTTAAAAGTGAGTCATATTCGGCGTGATTGAGTGCAATGATTGAACAGCATCATACTGTATACAAAAACAGAAGGTTAATAAATATATTGTAAGAACCAACAAAATAATATTGAAAATAAATAAAAATCAGCCCGATAATTCCTCTGGGAGTAATTTGAGCAGCGTGCTGCTATTTATTAATGTCATGACTGGCAACAGCGCAGGGATGACAATCGCATCGATTAGATAATGTTAAACATTAAAATGAAGGATGACATACATGCTGGGGCATCAGTATAAATAAACGCTTTAATTTAGTTGGACTTAACAATAAACGTCAATATTTTAGTTTAGTTTTCTTCACAAAACTGGCATCTGTCCATTGACAATAATGCAGGCGGAAATTCCTTTACGCTACTAATCGGAGCCGGATGTGAGAACACGCGGACTGTGAAAAGGTCTACTGCAGGAGTCACTGTGGTTTAATGTGTATGACTCAGTGTTGCTAACAAAACTAAAACTATAAAAAATATTTTGGGAAAAAGAAATAAGCTGGAATAAAATCATGGAAAGCTTAAGTAGAAATGTTGCCTTTGCAACTAACAAAAATAAGTTTGTCTAAGTGCTAAAATTACTAAAACTAAAATGAGAATAAAGCTAAATAAAAATATTTAAAAAAAAAAAACAATAAAAATGACAAAAGCACATAATTACTAAAATTAAACTTAAAATACAAAAATAAAAGCTAATTCATAATATGAATAAATGCTATAATAGTAAATATTACTAAAATAACATTGGTCTCTGTCTTTGCAGCTGTGAACAGCAGAGTGCCTGTGGTAAACACTACAACTTCGCCCTCCCCTCAGCCCTCCGCACAGACGCCCATCAACACAGTCTCCCCACCCTCCATGCTCCCTCTATACCCCTCAGTGGACATTGACGCACATGTAAGACCATCTTCTCTACATGCAGCTGTGGAACATTTACAGACATCATCAATTAATGCATCAGATTGTCCCTATTTGTTTTTAAGCAAATTATTTAACTATCTTCATCAATCTATCTCCTCAGACTGAGAGCAATCATGACACGGCGCTGACCCTAGCCTGCGCGGGTGGCCATGAAGAGCTTGTCTCAGTGCTCATTGCACGTGGGGCCAACATCGAGCACCGGGACAAGAAGGGTAAGAGGCTCCTTCAGTTGTTCCATGAAATCGTATCGATATAGTAAATTTACAGAGATGTTGAGTGTCACTCTGTGTTGGCCCACAGGGTTCACTCCCCTAATCCTAGCTGCCACTGCGGGCCATGTGGGTGTGGTGGAGATCCTACTGGACAAGGGAGGGGATATTGAAGCTCAGTCTGAGAGGACCAAAGACACCCCTTTGTCCCTCGCCTGCTCGGGTGGCAGACAAGAGGTACCCTAACAGTTTTAACTCTGCCTCTTCACCAGATAAGCGTTTAAACCATCTAAAACGCACCATGTACATTACTTTATCTCCATCTTTACAGGTGGTGGAGCTGTTGTTGCTTCGTGGGGCTAATAAGGAGCACCGTAACGTTTCTGACTACACCCCGCTCAGCCTGGCGGCCTCTGGGGGCTACGTCAACATCATCAAGATCCTTCTAAATGCTGGTGCTGAAATCAACTCTAGGTCAGAACATCTGCTCCCATTGATTTGTTCAAGACTCTTGTTAAGACACTGTTTGTTTTAACAGTGTAAACTTTTATTTCTCTTTCAGGACTGGTAGTAAGCTGGGCATTTCTCCGCTCATGTTAGCAGCCATGAACGGCCACGTGCCTGCGGTGAAGCTGCTGTTAGACATGGGCTCTGATATCAATGCACAGATCGAGACCAATCGTAACACAGCACTGACCTTGGCCTGCTTCCAAGGCCGAGCAGAGGTCGTCAGCTTGCTTCTGGACCGGAAGGCCAACGTGGAACACCGCGCTAAGGTCTGTGATCACCTTTTCATGGGGCAGTGTGTTCCTTGTGTAGGGCTGCATGATATGAAAGACAGTTGCGATATGCAATAACTTGTTAATAAAGCTTTAAGTGTGTAAAATTGCATTTAAAAACTGAAAATTATATAACCAATATACTTCATGTTCTTTTGGCACTAAATTGCAAGTAAATATTACCATTAATTAAATGTTAATGGGACTTTTCTTTGCACTAGACTGGCCTCACCCCTCTCATGGAGGCTGCGTCTGGAGGTTATGCTGAAGTGGGCCGTGTGCTGTTGGATAAAGGGGCGGATGTCAATGCCCCTCCGGTTCCTTCCTCTCGTGACACCGCCCTCACCATTGCTGCAGACAAGGGTCACTACAAGTTCTGTGAGCTTCTCATCAGCAGGTGTGTCTTTGTAGCACTAGTAGTGTACAGTACCAGTCAGTCCTCTTTCCAGAATGTAGTGTCTCACTCTGCTGTTTCTGCTCTGTTAATGTAGAGGGGCTCACATTGACGTGCGAAATAAGAAGGGGAACACCCCTTTGTGGCTTGCTGCTAACGGTGGCCACTTTGATGTGGTGCAGCTGTTGGTGCAGGCTGGAGCCGATGTGGATGCAGCAGACAACCGCAAAATAACCCCCCTCATGGCAGCGTTCCGCAAGGTGAGCGATTTGTCATGCCGGCCATAGGATTGATCTTGGTTTGACTAAATGTCACTGGTGCTGTGCTGCTCTTTTGTAGAAAAATAATGGATGATGATAATCTGTTGTATAGCACTGAAATATATCTTTTTTTAGGGTCATGTAAAAGTGGTGCAGTACCTGGTGAAGGAAGTCAACCAGTTCCCATCTGACATTGAGTGCATGAGATATATTGCAACTATTGCAGATAAGGTATAAAAGACCAAAACACAGTCTTACATAGAGGACTATTTACAAGAATTGACGGATGTCTTTAATTCAAATTCACATTGTCACTTTCTAGGAGCTGCTGAAGAAGTGTCATCAGTGCATGGAGACCATTGTCAAAGCCAAAGATCAGCAGGCGGCTGAGGCAAACAAGAACGCCAGCATTCTACTTAAAGAACTTGATCTGGAGAAGGTTTGTATCTTTAGATGACTAGTTAGTCTAACTAATGAGCTCACTTTTTGAGGATTTTTATATTAGTCACCACAGTCTGCAGCATGATGTATCAAGTTCTTCTCAAATTTTATCATAGTCTCGTGAAGAAAGCAAAAAACAAGCTCTGGCTGCAAAGCGAGAGAAGAGAAAGGAGAAGCGCAAGAAAAAGAAGGAAGAGCAGAAGAGGAAGCTGGAGGAAGAGGAGGCTAAAGTGAAAGAGGTGTTCTGTGAGATGGAGGATCAGAAGGAGGACTCTGCAGAAGGTGAGAAGCACCTTGTCTGTTTATACCCAGATATAATAGAAAATTCCTAACCTTTTTTTCTTTTTTAATTAAAAAAAAAAAAAAAAGTTGTGATGCACTGAAATTTCAACATCCAAAAAATACACACATATTCAGCCAAAATGTTTGGAGAGCTAAAATTGACCAAATTGGTGACGTTTAATTATCACTTCTCCAATGACACATTTTGACTGTGACAACATCTGCTTCATGCCTACAAAGTGGATAAGCTACAACAGGCAAACATGTCAGCTGTGTGGACACTAGGGCTGATTTCTCGATTTTAATCAATCTTTATTTTGATGAAACAATATAGCTTCTTAAATCCTAAGATTCATCTTTTAATCTAAATCCTATTCTCTGAACAAAACTTCACTGAACATTATTTGAACCTTCCTTTCCAATAATTGTAGTAAGATTTGTGATCAGACTTTCAGAAAATCAAACAACAAATGCCATTCTGCCACTCTTTAATGTGGCGTGAACGATTGCTTTAGCAGCCTCAGTTCAAGCGACCCACAGAAAAAAGGTCTATAAAATGGCTTGTAAATGTGTAACGTTAAATTTACCTCAGCAAAGCCACTTAATGTCCATAGCTTTTTAGTTCGCTAGAAAAAATAATTCTAGAGAGGAACATTTTGCTAAATATATCTGCTGTATTACATTTATCATTAGATTTTGTCATGAAAGCAAGTTTCTATTACAGACACAGTTTAAATGTTTCAACAACAAATTGGAGTAGAAACATAATTATATAATTAAAAAGTAGATATAAAAACGGCATTATATTCAATTTTATTATAAACTTTTTTTAAATGAGTGATTTCATTGATATATTTATTTTTGGGTTTTTGGCTAAATGAAATTTTTTAGATCTTTTTCTGTTCTGGTTTCTGATCCATCACTAACCTTTTGTCATTATTTTATCTTGCAGAAGTGGAGGTTCCCATTGAGCCCCCAAGTGCTACCACCACCACAACCATCGGCATCTCCGCCACCTCCACAACCTTCACTAACACGTTCGGCAAAAAACGAGCCAATGTTGCCACCACACCAAGCACCAATCGCAAAAACAAAAAGAACAAGACCAAGGATTCACCTAGCGAACCGATAATCCTTCAAGATCCACAGGTGGCGCTGGCGCAGCAGAAAGCTGACAAAAATAAGATCCATGGAGAACCTCGAGGGGGTGGGGCACCGGGAGGCACCAGCGACTCAAATCTAGATAGCACCGACTGCAACAGCGAGAGCAGCAATGGCAGTAAGAGTCAGGAGCTCCCTGATCTGCCTTCATCGTCATCCTCTTCTGCCCCTTCGGTCCTTGCAGGCTCTAACCAGCCACATATCGCAAGCGAGAAGAGACAGGGGCTATCGCTGCCGGGCTCTCGTGAGGAGAAGGTCACAGTGTCCATCTCCAAACCACAGCAGAAGTAAGAGTTATTGTACTCCTGCTTGCTGCTACTGAATTGTTCGGTTTGTGAGACAGTTACTTGCTGCAGAATGTCACATCACTACCTCAGCATTTGAGAGATAATAGTTTATTTCTTGAACTTTGTTAGTAAAATATGCTACCTTTCACTACAAGCAATAACTGCATATAAAAAAATGGCAGAGGAGTCTTCCTTGTGATTTGACAAGATACTGCAAAATTGTTTGTGGGAAGATGATTAAACTTTTTCTATTTACATTGTTAACAGATCTCATGAGATCAACAGTGACTTGACCCCCATTTCCCTGCCCCCCTCGTTCAAGACCATTTCACTGCCAGTCACCTCGCCCAACAGTAAGATGAATCTCACTAGCCCAAAGAGGGGCCAGAAGAGAGAAGAGGGGTGGAAAGAGGTGGTTCGGAGGTGAGGGGCACTTTTTAAATGTTGCAATATAAAAGTAACAGGATAAAAAAAATCTGAAAGATTTACAGTGAAGCAAGGATGTAAGCCATGTCTAAGGATCAGAATATCTTAGAAACTTAGGGATAAGCTCATAGCAACGTCGATGATGATGGGGAAGTCGTGGCCTAATGGTTAGAGAGTCGGACTCGTAATCCAAAGGTTGCGAATTCGAGTCTCGGGCCGGCAGGGATTGTAGGTGGGGGGAGTGAATATCTTCTCCACCCTCAATACCACGACTGAGGTGCCCTTGAGCAAGGCACCGAACCCCCAACTGCTCCCCGGGCGCCGCAGCATAAATGGCTGCCCACTGCTCCGGGTGTGTGTTCACGGTGTGTGTGTGTGTGTGTTCACTGCTGTGTGTGTGCACTTTGGATGGGTTAAATGCAGAGCACAAATTCTGAGTATGGGTCACCATACTTGGCCGTATGTCACGTCACTTTCACTTTCACGTGCTAAAAACCTCAGTAGCAGAATTGAAAGAGTTTCGCTTGGGCAAAAATCTAGCTTTGTCATTTCTCCCTTAGATCAAAGAAGCTCTCTGTCCCTGCCTCTGTGGTGTCTCGGATTATGGGTAGAGGTGGCTGCAACATTACGGCTATCCAAGATGTTACCGGCGCACACATCGACGTGGACAAACAGAAGGACAAGAATGGAGAGAGAATGATTACAATCAGGTAAACATTATGCACAGTTTTTAGGACAATTGACTGATTCGCCTTGCTGGAATTTCTTACATATATGTTTACTCTCTTGGTTTGCAGAGGTGGCACCGAGTCAACAAGGCATGCGGTGCAGCTGATCAACGCGCTGATCCAGGACCCAGCCAAAGAGCTAGAGGACCTGATCCCTCGTAACCACATCCGGCCGCCTGGCGCCAACACCAAAATCAGTTCCACCTACACAACCTCCACTGGGGCCACAAGCACTACTGCAGCCAGTTCAAAAGGCCTGCCATCTGTAGTGCCCTCCTCCAGCGTGTCCTTCCAGTCCTCCACCAACTTCACAGCTCAGCAGGCTAGCAAGTTGGGCAAAAGTATGGCACCAGGCGTCAGGCCCCCCTTCGTTTCTTTGCCGCCACTTGCTTATGCTCATCCTCAGCTGGCCCTTCTAGCAGCCCAGACTATGAACCACATCCGCCACCCTCGATTACCCATGGCGCAGTTTGGTGGCACTTTCTCATCCTCTCCCAACACTTGGGGTCCTTTCCCTGTTCGTCCTGTGAGCCCTGGTAGTGCTAACAGCTCACCCAAACACAGCGGTAATTCTGCGCCACGTCCCGCCAGCTCTGCTCTGGCCCACACTGAGCATCCCGCTGCTCCCATGTCCAGCACCTCGACTCCTACTGCCTCCACCACTTCTCCCACCAGTACCGCACTCGCAAACACCCCCACGCCTTCCTCTGTCAGGAAGCAGCTTTTCTCGATGGAGCCCAAGCCTGGGGCTGGAGTTACTGTGGCCTCTACTGGCAGCAGCGCTCCCTCGGTGCAAGTTGCTCCCTCTCCCATCAGCTGCGCTCCCACAACCCCTACGACCCCTCCACCTCCATCCGCGCCCATCGCTCCACCTCCACAGCATCCTCCTCCCCCCAAGCCAGAGCCGGCCAGCCTTAGCACCCCTGCTAAAGAGAAGCCCCTCACAGAGCTCGCCACACCTGCCGCAGGAGCTCCATCTGATGGGCCCAGCCCCTCTGCTCCCTTGCACTTCACCTCGTCTCCCTCTGGTCCCTCGATGCTGCCTGTTCAGCCTGAGAGCCGGCAGCCGCTTCAGTCACACTTTCCCTCCAGCACAGAGCCCAGTTCCTCTTCCCCATCACAGCCAGGCTCATCTCACCCCATCACACGCCTGCCACCTCCGACCTGCAGCAGCACAGTCACTAATACCAGCAGCGCCTTACCTCATTACGCCACCCCCAACGCGCCCGGTGTGTCCCCACGCATGCAGCCACCGGCACCCTACTACCCCATAGCTCCAGGGTCCCTTCCGGAGCAGCAGTCTGTGTTTGTGCCTCCGGGAGCCTCACAGGAACCCCTCAAACAGCAGCAGCAGCAACAACAACAGCCTCCACCTCAGCCCAGCCTGGCTCCGACAGGCATGCCCCCTCCCTCTCTTCCAATGTCCTCCAATATGGGCATGATAAACGGCTCTCAAATGCACCTGCACAGTGGAAAAGCGCAACTGCCTCCCAACTTTGGCCCTGCGGCTATCTTCAATCACTTTAGCAGCATCTTCGACAGCAACCAGGTGAGCAACAACCAGGTTTGGGGTGCCTGCCATCTACCTGCACGTACCCCTCCGGAGCAGCCCTACAGTGGCCCGACTAACGCCTATATAAGTGGAATGGGGCAGATTGAAAGTGTCATACCTCCTCCTGATGGCTCAAAAGCTCCAGGATATCGCTGTTCCTCACAGCGGATTGTCTCCAGTCCCATTGGTGAGTGCAGTCTTGATATCAAGGGTGTCAAATCCTGCTCCTGGAGAGCCACTTTCCTTTAGAGTTTTGCATTATCTTGCTTCAACACACCTGTCTGGATGTTTCTAGTGCTGAAGACCAGAGATTGTCTTAATATTGGGTAGGGCTGGACGATGTGGCAAAAAAAATTAAAACTTTTTTTTTTTTTTTTTTTTTTTTTTTTCTCCAGAACATTTGACCGATTTTCTTTATTAATCCTCTAGTTAAAGAAAATTCCATTCCAAGTGCACCACACAGGAAGTTTTCAACATGATGTAAATGTTAAATCACTTAAGTATCTTTGCTGAAAAGATGCATGAACTATAACTACACTACCAGTCAAAAGTTTTTGAACAGTAAAATTTTTAATGTTTTTTTTTTAAAGAAGTCTCTTCTGCTCACCAAGCTGGCATTTATTTGATCCATAACGGTTTTCTATTTGATTATATATTTAAATGTAATTTATTCCTGTGATTTATTCCTGAATTTTTAGCATCATTACTCCAGTCTTCGGTGTCACATGATCCTCCAGAAATCATTCTAATATTCTGATTTGCTGCTCAAAAAACATTTAATAAACATTAAGGTCAGTTTCTTCTCTCTTCTTACAAAATGGAATTTTTTTCGGTGTAAACTCAAAAAATAGTTCAATCCAAAG
This sequence comes from Tor tambroides, assembly GCA_021397915.2. Taxonomy (NCBI): domain Eukaryota; kingdom Metazoa; phylum Chordata; class Actinopteri; order Cypriniformes; family Cyprinidae; genus Tor; species Tor tambroides. Next base: position 10,025 of record JAFVLL020027255.1, on the reverse strand, counting down.
ATATTGTTTAGTGTAAAACATGTTGAAGAGTAGTCGATAGGCTGTCGATTCATTAACCCCTTAACTGTCACTCACAGTTTTGAACACAGACATTATAGTGCACTATCCAAACTTAATTTTTTATAATTCATGAACGAAAACATTTTGTAACATGATATTTATGTACCATTTCCATGGTAATGCAATGTCTGATTTTAAAATGGGTTTCAAAGCATGAATTTTGAGATTTTAAGTTTTCAGTTGATATATATTTTCTTATGATTTCTAAAGCGTGATAGGGAAAAAGGCAACTAAGAAGATGGTCTGTGACAAAGGTCTGAACTTCTGTTATGATGTAGATTTTTAAGGTGCACTCTTGTCATAAATTAGTCTAATAATTTTCCTACATAATTTTTTAACAAAAAAAGTGGCAAAATATCTATTTAGGAGTCTTAGACCTTTCCAACGATATATAGTTTGTCATGATTAGATCAGGATTTATTGTAAAATAGTGAAGTAAACTTAGGCGTCCCACAGAGGGGACGGGTGACAGTTAAGGGGTTAAATAAGTTGTTTCCTTTAAAAAGCTGTTTATTCAGCATAGTGAAGCTTCTCTTCCATTGACAACCATTAAAAAAATGGCCTCTGGTCTCCTTTCCGTCGTACTGCCAAAGTGGAAGCGTTAGCATTAGCCGTTATGTTTTTTTTGGCTAAAGGTTGCAGGCTTGCCTTCTAGTGGCTTTGCCAAAGACCTTGATTAGGTTCAGGTGTGTTTAATTAGGGTTGGAGCTAAGCTATGTAGGAACGTGGCCCTTCAGGAGCAGGATTGGACACCCCTGCTTTAAATAGCATGCACTATTGCTGATGTCCTTGTTGCTTTGTTTAGTGATTGGGGTCAATCCTTTTATGTTCACTCTGTATCACAGGTATACACCCCATGGACACTATGTCCTCGTCCACTGCGCTCCCCAGCTTTACCACAAGCATATCTGCCAGCCCTGTGTTCCTACCGGGTCCTGCTCCTGTGGGCACACCCTCCTTCAGCCGCCAGCACTTCTCTCCCCATCCCTGGAGTGCCTCCACCTCTTGTACGTGAATGAATAAGTCTTTGTGATGCAGATGCACCATGGAATACATTACTTTTTATAAGACCATATTGCTCATGTGTTCTTGCTGACAGTCTCTTTCTCATTGATTTTAGGTGAGTCTCCAGTGCCCTCCGTGTCTTCCGGGGCATCCTCACCTCTTTGCACATCTACAGTGACTCCCGCTCTGATCCAGGCAAAACCTAGTAGCTCTAACCAGCAGGACCGCAAAGTGCCCCCTCCAATTGGAACAGAGCGCTTGGCCCGCATCCGGCAAACTGGCTCTGTCAACCACACCATGTTGCCCACCAGCTACACCCCACCGGTTGGACAGGGTGGCATCTGGTCTTTTGGAGTGGGCAGTGCCTCCGGTGAGTTTGTGACTGAGATATACAGGGCCCTATGAAATCAGTTTTATATTTTTTTTCCAAATTTTGTTTTTCCCTTTTTAATTTTTCTGTATTGTTTTTTTTTTCTGTTTTAATTTTTTCTGGACTCTCTTAATGGCTAAATTAAATTTTATTAATCAAAGCATTTCTAATTAATTAAAATCATGAAACTTACAGTATTAAATAGCAGTTTATTAAAAGTTTAACTAAAATTACATTTTTAATGCCCTATGAAATTATTTTTTTGCTCAGATTTTTTACCAAGTTTTATTTACCAAATTCTTTCCATTAATTTTCTAGATTCATTTTAATGGTTTTATTAAATATTAATAATCAAAAGCATTTCTAATTAATTGATTTTTATAAAATAAATAATTTATTATTAATTAATTATTTTTCCCCCCCAGAAATACTGTGTTGTGTATTTACATTTTTCTGCTAAATAAATTTTGCTAAATAATTTTTCTGGTAAATATTCCTTTAAAAATAATTTTAATAATCGTTTTATTATGAGTAGTTGTACTATCATTGCAATAAGTAATATATTTCTGTCACAGTTTCTTCGAGTTATACCGAACTTCAACTTATTTTTAAAAAAACGTTAAACTTATTTTGACGGGTTGCTGTGAAGACCTTTAAGTTTCTGTTTGTATATAATATGACGATAGTTTTACTCAAATGGTAAAATGCTCATGAAATGACTTTCAGAGCAGTTCTAGAGATTGTTCATGTACTCATTGAGGCAGCAGAGGCTGAAAACACTATTTGTTTAGTAAATGAAACCACATATCTGTGCCATTCATTCACACAGAGACATGCAGGATTCATATTTAAATTAAGTATTTTTGTGGCTTAATATTCATAGACACTAGTCCATATAACATTTTGGTTTAAGTGTACTGGTCTACTTTTGATGTTTTCATGCAAAATTTGGCAAATTCTGTGACATTCCGCGTTATACGGTAAATTCCGTTTTTCTGACTTGATTTCGCAATACCATCCGCGTTTTCCGCGTCGCGGAAGATGTCGTCAACATTTACGAATTGTTCTAAATGTTATGAAATAAACATTTGCATAAACATGGCCAATTGTTTTTCATTGCAATAAATGTGAAGAGTTGGTTTTAGAAATTAATAAGTATCTGTCTCTATTCCTCACAGAGACGATGTCAGGCTGGTCTCAGCCCCTGATGGGAGGGCCAGTGATGCACCAGCAGATGCAGGAGCCATCAGCCTTCTCTCAGCACCAGGCTATGGAACGAGATGATACTGGGATTGTGGCTCCTTCTAACACTTTCCACCAACCTCTGCCCACCAACTTCATGGATTTTCCAAAGGTACGTACTGTACAGCAACTCTTCATAAATAAAATTTCTATTTTTCTGTATATATTTTTATTATTTGCCTAATCTTTTTGGTTGTTTTATTAGTTAAATTCAAAATTTGGAATTTGAATTTGTAGATCTACTCACAAATGTTTGGTTTGATTAGGGGCTACCAATGTCAATGTATGGTGGCACGATGATCCCTCCTCACCCGCAGATGGCGGAGGGACCTGGAGGCCCTGTATACAATGGTCTTCATGCTTCAGACCCTGCCTGGAATCCCATCCTAAAGGTTGTTCCCAACACTGCTGAGAATTCAGACCCACAGCAGGTAATTTCCCAGCTGAAAGTGTTTGCAAATTATATCCTCTGTTGCTATCTAACTCGTTGAATTCTTGCTGTTGCAGGTATGGCCAGGGACTTGGGCCCCACATGTGGGAAACGTGCATCTGAATCATGTCAACTAAACAGTGATCGAGAGGCCTAGGAGCAGTAACAAGAAACACGTTAAAAAGAACAAGATAATTACCTAATTACTGAGACGTGGTATTAACCTAGATGTGTCCCCCAAAAAAATGTTAAACAAGTTAAATTTGAGAGATGGACACCCTCGATGTGCCTAACTAAAAAGAAAGAATCCAGTGTGGGATTTAACGTGTTTACCACTGTCTATGAACAAATCGATTGCCTGTTCAACAGGATACATTCTGAGTAGTATAGCCATTTTGACATTTAAGCCCCATGTAAAAGTGTTCTTGGTCGGCAGGGCTCAATAGGACAGTGCGCTATTTATACTTGGCCAAGACCTAGATGATTGCGTAAAGAATGAAATCAGACCTTTTAGAGTGGTAAATACCTGTATAATTGTTTACATACTGAAAAGGGTTAAAAACGAGAGTAAATTTCATGTCGTATAGTGGCTCTACTTTATGTAGCCTGTATTAATGTGAAATATTTACCTTAATATTCAATAAAAAGTTGGAAATGTATCTGGTGTGTGTAATTTCCATCAGTTTGTTTTACATGGGCATCTATTCACAATCCAAGTTGTCTATTCATGGGCAACTGTATAAGGTAAAGCACAACAAACTAGTGCTTGAACGTAAGAGAATATTCTGTATTATATAACTAATATTACATAACTTCACTTTTTTTATGTCTATGTTCTGAAAATCTGGTGTCCTACCAAGAATTTAAATTGACGTCTTGGGACATGGGCAGCACATCTTGTAAGACAAACAAAAGACTGTTGGGATATAGAGCTTGTCCTGCATGAAGTGCCAAGATATACTGCAAATATGGGGAGGCATGTGTATACTATAGGTCATCCTGAGAGGAAGATTGGGGTTTGTGGTGTTGTATCTTATCGTAGAGTTCATATCATGTGCCCAACTGAATCACTCCGAAAACCTCCTGCTTTTCGAAGTTTACATTCCATGAAATGGCTCTAAACACTTGCTCCCACAGAGGGCCTCAGCGCTGCGCGTCAGCGGTGAAATCTTCTTTCTGATTGGCCAGATCTCAACATTTGCAGCACGTGAGAAATCTCCTCCCTAGAGCTTTCCAACAAGTGGAGCGCACAGCAACGCTACGGCAGATCGGTGAAGACCCTAGCGTGCGTTCATTCAGGTCCCAAGCTGAGGTTTAGGTTCATCATGGCAACCAGCTGCGAAGCTTCGTCGACCTGCCCGATTCCAAGCCGCTCCAACTGGTCTCCACTCCCTGACAGCTACAGTCAAACTCCTGGAGGAACTCTGTTTTCAACAACTCCCGGTGGTAAGATAACCTAGCGTATTTATTTTGAATCGCAGGCTGTTTTTCAGGACTGGTGATTTTGTACGAGTTTTTCCACGTTACTCGAGCGCACTTTGTTTTTGTATGACGTGAGTTGAGCGTTTGCACTGCGCAATCATAACGCCAGAGGCAATAAGATGTTTACAAGCGGCCGGTTGGCTTTTAAACAATTCCGTGATTTAAAGTTGGATTTAAAGGTGTGTGTGTTTTTAAATTCGTGTGGTCATTTCACCCAGTGGACTTGTACAAAATTAATTTTAAAGCAGATATTAAAGCATTATATCAAATATAAAAATGTAATTTTTTTTTTGTTATGGATTTAAAGAATCATTGATCGTCTGGGGCAAAGATAAAACAAAAATCAGTTTATAACAAATTCATAAAGCTCTTCTAAAATAGTAAACCAAATCAAGGCATGATAAAACACTGAAAAAGTAAAAAATTAAAGTAGTAGTTAATAACTTGTACAAAACATAACTTACTGCAAAATAAACACTTATACACAAACTACATTGTACCACCTCAACTGTCAATATTGATGACATGGTTATTAAAGCTTATATGAAGAGATGTGACTTGTTTCAGGTTTTGAAGGAAAGCCAGTGGCTGCTGTATCAATCAACCTTTAGTTACATCACATTTTTCCATAAAAACCCATCCAGCTTTGACTGTGTCTCATGTTTGCATGCATATTAATGACCAAAGGAGATGTAAAACAAATCAAATTGAATTAAAAAGTCATATCTAAGAACTCATTTCTTAATTGCTTATTTCGTTTCACATTTTAGATATTCTTAATTGAATCAGATCTCAGTCAGTCCAATCACACTGGGTCCTTATGCAGTAATGAGTGATGTTACTAAATTTTCTTACGTCTTGGGTTACTACTGGACATCTAAACAGGGGCACCTTGTTTTTATGAGTGTTTTTGCCTGAATGCATTTAGAAAGCACCCTAGTCAACTCTGGAACCCTGTTTCCATTACTCCAGCATGAGTTAAACTATACTTGGGTGACACAACATGTTTTTCTGTCTTCTTACATAGAGCAGAACTCAACAGGAAGAAAGTGCCTTGAAGCAAAAAATGCTATGAACTAGTGCCAAGTTTTTGTGAGGCTGAACCTCTTAAAATAATATTGATATTTTCCCTGCAGGAACTCGGATCATCTATGATCGAAAGTTTCTTTTGGAATGTCGAAACTCGCCGATTACACGCACCCCACCCTGCTGCCTCCCCCACATACCAGGGGTCACCAGACCCTCGCTGCAGCCAGCAGAGCAGGAGGATGACAGCAAAGATCTCACTGGTAAGTGACTCCTCATATTTCCTTCTTTTTTATTGTTATTATTCTTACACTTGCTTGCTTTAAGAGGCATGTTCTGTCTTAATCCCATCTGACGTCTCTCACGTGTCCCCCCGTTTTCAATTTCCAAATCAACAGCCTCAAGCAAAACCTGAGGAACAGGATTAAGCTTGTTCATAATTGATTTTGTCCTTTCTGTCTGCTGTGAGTTGACACATACACTTGCGTGGCACGTTACGGTTGTCTACTGGAATACAGTATGTGACACAGGAAGTCTCATGTGAATTCAAATAGTGCATGCATCAATGGCAAATAAAAGTTGCCATGATAAGAAAATATCTTGTAAAAATCTGTTTTAGAAATGTACTTTGTATTCATGCTGACTTCATCTGGTTCTGAAAAATTTCATTTTTTAATTTCATTTTTTTTAATGACTTTCAGAATGTCAGGTGCTGTAACCAAGTAATAAAATTTTTCCTTACACCATGAATACTTTGTACATTTTAAGATTTAATCAATTATTAGGTTATTTTATTTTTTGTTTTTTAATGTAAGTAGTTTGAGTTTATATATATATATATATATATATATATATATTATAATGAGAGAGAAAAATATGAGATCTATATGAGACTGTTTTTACTTTATGCCCCCTGAAAAATATCTTAAAACATGTTAATTCAGAAGTTAAAGACATACTCATCATAGAAGACGTGTATTCAAGTCACTGTGTTTATTAATAAATTAATACATCCAGACCAAAAAAAAACAAACCAAAAGGCAAGTATTAAAATACAATTAAAATGTTTCTAAGTGGAGTAAAAAAAATTGCTGAATTTATACTGATAGTTACACTGATTAAAAAAAAAAAAAAGAAGTTAAATTAAAAATGGGCCCTAGGTTGCCTCTGTGTATTTTTTCTTTTTTTTCTCTCTCTATTCTAAGCTCAAGGTCACATTTTGGTATGACTGAAGTTACTTCATGAGAAAAGTAAACACAAATGCATCTGACCTGCTCAGTGTTTGGCAAGTCTGATTTCCATATCAGGGGAATATCCACAGAGTGTACTGTGCTTCATGTGAAAGGAGTGACACTGTTCAAAGGATTTTTTTAGGGAGAGATCACAGTGACACAACACTTTGAACTCTCTAACCCTTCTGTCTCTCACTTTTTTTTTTCTCCTCAGTTGATGACAACCAGTTTGTGATGGATATGTGATGGATATAGCTCCAGCTCGTGTGGAAAATGGACTGTCTCAGCCTGTTCTGCCAGTGCTCACGATCTGAAGGATGATCACACCAGCTGTGGATTCCTTCATTATTGCCTCCATGCTTTATTTTTACTTTATCTAAATAATGAAATGCTCAGAGCAGGTGTTTCTGTTGTGGGGAGGAGTGTTTTGAGTTTGGTGGATGTTATGGTGAAAATGCAGCTTCTGCTGTTGATTCAGTGCCTTCCTTACTCTTTATTTACAACCATTTTTAAGGTGACTGTATGCAATCTACATTTTTACTATCTGAGGATAGTTCAAATGCAGTGATTTCATTTTTGTAATGGAACTATGACCCTATGATGGGCATTTAAGTCATATATGCCAGAAATAAACAGTTGGGATGATGATTTTTCTGTTTGCTGTTCATTCTCTGGATGTAATATGACATTTTGGAATAAAACTAACACAAAACGGTATAAATATTTGACTCGTCTCTTCTTTAAGTGTTTAAAACAACTTGTATTTTTTTTTTTTTGTTATGAAAAATATCATGTACTCTGTAAAAGTGTCAGTTGTAATTAAAACAAAGGTTACTGGAGTATGTTTTATAAGGAATTGCTATTACAGTTTTTCTACTTCAAAATTTGTTTAATTCATGTTTAATTCAATGTGTTAATAATTTTGAAATTTACTAGCAATTTCTGACTAAAAATTGTTTCTACATCTCTATTTTTATGTGGAGTTTAATGTATTGTATTCAGATTATGTGAAGAAATACTTCCAGTTCAATACAAATCACCATCATAATGTTGATTGGGGAAAAAGACTGAAAAAAAAGGGATTACAGTGAGATACAATGGAAGTGAATGGGCCAGTTTTTTGGAGGATGTAAAAGCAGAATTGTGGAGCTTATTTTATAGAACCATTTTCATTCATTTTTTTTTTTTTAAATTGTGCATCATTTGAGCTGTGAAGTTTACATTTTTATTTCATTATTTTAGGGTTTTAGGCATAATGTAAAACTGGGTATAACTATAACTTACACCGATTTACACTATTTTACCTACTGTTTAAACTAAAATTATAATGTGCATACTGTTACGACTTGTATCTGTACTATTGCAACAAACTGGCTCCATTCACTTATATTCTAAGTGCCTCTGTAACCAATTTTAGCATAATTTGAGATAAGGCCACAAATATAATCTATGCCATAAATGTTGTTGAAATTATTCTTTTAATCTTAGTGATGCTTTCCATTTGTAGGATGAATATGGTAAATATCACTTCTTTACCCTCCAACCTAGATCCCAGCGTTCTCATCAGATCAGTGCAAAAGTGTCCTGTCTGTTGTCACGGTGCAAAGTACAAAACGCCGCTCCTGAGAACCAGAACACTGTAGTCATGTAAGAAAGACTTTCATTAAAACTCACTGGAACATGATCAGTGAACTGGACACCTTCTCGTCACTGTAATTTAGACAGGTCATCTGTAATATCAGGAGTGTTTTTGTTTGTGGTTAGGATAGCAGTTTTGCATTCAACCTAGTTTTGGATAAAGCAATATATTTTTAAAATGACATGATGCAGAATAATGCATGTTCCCATGTGAAGAAAACCTCTCCTTGCCCTCATGGGAGATGCACATGCCAACCAGTCCAAATGTTACCAATATCTGTTTTCTGCATCAAAGTCTATAGTTTGGTGTAATGTAATTTCAGTCTTTCCATCCTCAATACAGAAAGTCAGAAGCATGCACATGATAAGAGAGAGCAGGAATTTGGCCACATATAACCTCTCATGTTCCTAGAATGGCATTTTGTTGATACTGAGAAATAATAAAATGCTGCCAGGTCCCTGAACGATGAGCAGTGCTGGCCAATCTGTCTGAGAGCAGTTTGTTTTTCATGCACTAAACATGTGACATTACAAATGTGACCCTGGACCACAAAACCAGTCATAAGTGTCCATTTTTCAAAATTGAGATTTATACTTAATCAGAAAAAAAATAAATAAATAATAGGAAAATTGCCTTTAAAGCTGTCTAAATGAAATTCTTAGCAATGCATATTACTAATCAAAAATTTAATTTAAATATATTTATGGTAGGAAATTTACTAAATATCTTCACTGAACATGATCTTTACTTAATATCCTAATGATTTTTAGCATAAAAGAAAAATGGATAATTTTTGACCCACAATGTATTTTTGGCTATTGCTACAAATATACCCAAGCGACTTAAGACTGATTTTGTGGTCCAGGGTCACAAATGTGTCTGGAAGTTAAACTTAGATTATTGTTTTCCCAGTTAAATAGATCACTGACATATGAGTCCATGACTAACTAAATAAATAATTTAAAATTATAGTTTTAAAATAAGTCAATTTCACACACAATACGATATTTTCAACAAATGTTTACATTTAATAATGCTAAAAAGATCATTGTTGCATCTATCAGGCAAAAGCTCTTTTTTTTTCATTGCATCTTGTATAAATGTGAGTGTACAAGTCATAATATTTATGTAGTAAGTTAGTTTAGTTAGAAGTTGTGACATTTTACAACCTAACCTAACCGAACTCTAATGATTGGTATTTTGAGAAACTTGTTTACCTTGACACATGAGGGTCTGCAGATTTTCTTTTGCATATACTGTATCTTTGTTGGTCACACCACATGATTTTTGATTTGACAGACAAATGTTTTACAAAGATCAATACGTGGTGGAGCACCCCAGCTAGAAATTTTTTGTTCTAAAAATGTTCTAAGAACATTACCATTAATTGTTCTAGCAATGTTTTTAGCGGGTAGTTTTATTTTGGTTCCCAGAACGTTCTCTCAAAAGATAGGATAACATTCTCTAAAAACATTCTATAATTGTTTACTGATAACATTGTTAGCACATAATTTCCTAACATTCTTACAATGTTTTTAG
>JAFVLL020027254.1:0-36238 GCA_021397915.2 Tor tambroides | reverse complement strand
GCAGAGCATCTAAAGTCAAATAGTGTCTAATGGAGCGGTGTAATGCAAAGAGGCAGCTCTAACAGCACATCCCTTTCCCAACACACTTCACAGTCAGCTTCTATTACATCCAAAGCCAGTCTGATTACATCTGTTGTTAATCTGTGAGATCAGACCTGGCTTTGATGACACAGCTCTGTCTGAGGGGAAATTAAAATGGCACAGATATGAATAGTTGTGCTCTTTGGTCGGATATTTGCAGATGTCTTGCGAGAGGCGAGGAAGGATATTTTACCTGATGAGCGTCTTCCCACTTCTCAAGGTTTTCAATGTCCAACATCAAGCTGACAATCTGGAAGAATTTCTGAAAAAAAAAAAAAAAAAAACAGTAAAGATAAAACGATAGAAACTGTGTGACGAAAGAATGAAAAATAACTTTAATAAAAGTAACTTTAATAAAAGTAAAATGCTTTCAGAGAAACTTCTACTTTTAATTTAAATCTCTAATTAACTTTTTTCTAATAATATAAATTTAATTTTTATACCCAATTTGCATTTTTTATGTAAAAATATCACTTAAATCTAATTCAAAGAGAAATTCAAGATTTGAAAACAAATATTAATATATTCATGCTTCTTGAGTAAATGCATCTTAATTCATAGCATTTATATATTATTTACTGGAAGAAATGAAAAATATCATTATGTAGTTGACACGTCAAGCATTGCTCTAAACCTTATATATAATAAATGCCACCGGATGGAGTATACATATTTTTTGCACTTTGATGTTGTGAATCTATGTTACTCTGCACTGTACAACATAATTTATTTATTTAGTAATTTTTCTTAATAGATAGATATAAAAAGGTATAAATTGTCTAAAAAGCTAACACAAATTTGAAACAAGATACTTTTACAAAAATGTGTAAGATGTTTTCAGAGAAATGTTAGATATATTTTATTCTAATGTATTTTTAAATACATTTAAGTTTCATACACAAATAGCATTTTTCCCCTTGTTTTAAGCATGACATGTTGAACAATATATGTACTTATGAAATTGACATGTCAAGCACTGATCTAAAGCTGTGTAATATACATACCATTGTATAGCCTCAGATTATGCCTGCATGCTGTATATGTACTTTTCCTATTTATGTCAGCTACAGAAAAGCTCTTAAAAAACTGTACAAACAGTTGAAAACATTCAAAGAAATATTGCCCGGTCACAGTTTTTGTCATCTACCCATTTATTACTTGTACCTTTACACACACCCACAGGCAAACACACACACACACCTGCACGTCGTCAGGAGCTGGGATGTAGGTTGCTCGCTTGAAGGTGTCCGTCACATTTCGGAGAATCTCCACGGAGAATAAGAGGTCGCCGCTATAATAATTCTTACGGGACATTAACTCCAGGAGACTCCTCACGATCTGAGACATGCCCTCCCCTGCCAGGGTCCTCTGACCCTTCGCAAGATGTTCTCGCAACTACAGGAGAAGAAAAAATGATAAATAAACTTCAATAATAACCACAGAAGCATGAAGTTGCACCCTGGGTTTATAAATAAAACCAGAGAGATACCAAATTAAATCAGCAGACCTGGAATTGTATGCATTTTGTCCACCAATTTTAAAGGAAAAATCTGTGGAATTTTGTTCATTTAAAAATGCTAATATATGCTAAACTATTTGAAGCTGAAAGAATAATTAATAAGCTCAAATATATGAAGAAAAGTGCACCCGTACGGGCCTAAACAACAAACGCTCTAGCATACTTTCATTTCATTCATTTAAAACAAACTTAATAAATAAACTAACTTAAAAAAAGAGAGTAAATAAGCACCCTGAAATATAGATGCAGATTTAAAGGTAAGCCAGAGTGCAGAAGAACACACTGGCTTTGAAGCTGAAACAACATTGATTTGGTTCTGAAGCAAAGCGAAAGCAGTTTGAAGGTATCGACAGCTGCTTTAATCTACTTCCCATCTATAGTCGACCAAGCTGTGAGCATAACAAAGTGAAAACAACTTCTCCCTTAGTGAATCAACTAGCAGAGGTCTTGTTTGCGGTCGAACGTCAGCAGACGAAGTGTTGTCTAATGACAGTACTGTGAGTGCAGGAGGTGGCAGACAATGGCAATCAAAGCTAATTAAGCATTGTCTGATTATAATGAAGGGTTAGCGGACAGGTTAAGAGCACAATCAACCCTGTCACATCACGCCTCGGTCGAGACCGAATTAAAACCCACTCGGCATTTTGAACTCAAAGTCAAAGGTCGTGGCTGAGGAATTAGAAAGAGCACATGAAGGCAGGCTGTTGAATCTGTTAGGAAGTAATCAATCATTATCAAAACACAACAAGCAATAGAAAGTACAGTATATAATCAATATGAAAGCTGTGAGACTGGTGTTGTTGCTTTTCAAGCTTTTAGGAATGTATGGTATAGGGACTATTTCAAAGGAAGCTTCTCCAAGTAGTGGTTTTTATTTTCTTTGTGTGTGTTATAATGAGTGTGGATCCGACAGTGGAATTGACTCTTTTTAGTGTTTTGCTGAGTGGTCATTGCCATTATTATCATTTGTGGAAAGTGACAGCAGCAATGTTCTCTCCAGCACACACAGCCCTTTAAATACACTCCAATCCATCGCTTTTCTGTGGCTTGTTATCCGCTCTAGTGAAACCACCAAACAAAATACAAAAATGCATCCTCGCTTCTGATATGCATTCACTGATGTACAGCTACAAATATGGCGTATTAAACTTGTATTACTTAATATTCAGCTGCTCATCCATGCCATCTACTGAGCTACAAAATTCAGGGTCTGACAGTAGCCTATGGAAGTTATCAAATAAAATGTCACAACTGAATTAGTCCCCACGTATGATTACTATGTATGAAACTTTTTATTATATTAAAATTTATTATTATTATTATTACAGCAAGTTATATTATTAGTAGTATTATTACTACTACTAGCAGCAGCATTGTTAGTATTATTAATAAAAATAATTAATTATGTATGTAATTGAATTAAGAATAATAACTGCATTATTATTATTATTATTATTACTATTATTATTATTATTAGCATTAGTACCAGTATGGTAATAATAATAATAATAATAATAATAATAATAATAAACAGTGTATTTTGGATGTTGTACACCAAAACATCATTATTGATGTACATATTATTATTATGCTATTTAAGAATAAAGCTTAAGATTTTTAAAGCCTAAAATAAAACTTGATAAAAAAAATAATTCAAAATGATCTCTGAAAACAAGTGTTATTATCATATAATATGTATGAAAAGATTCTAATACAGAGCCGATTTCTAAATAAATCACACAAACTATTTATCAAAACAGTAAAAAAAATGTGCTAATTTGATTGATTGCTAAATAATGTGCATAAACAAATTAATATTCAAAGTTTTCCCCATTTTGTGACATCACAGCACATCATCCACATCCATGTACTCACAGATAAATGTAAATATCTATATTCGAGTGAGACACATCGGGCGAAGCTCGGAGGACCCCAGTAAGCAACTCCATTAGCGTCCAGCAAACAAAGACGACTAGCAGATCCTACAAGGAGAGTGAAGAAAAAAACAGATCGATATCACCGTTGGGCACAAGCAATAACAACATGTCAAGGTTTGACAGACACGTACTGTGATGTTCACATGCTTCATATAAAAGACTTCACTGGGATGCGGCACACGATAATGTCTAGGATAATGTCTGTTCTGAGTATTGTTTTGAGTACTTTTACACAGCTGTAATCTCAGTTTTGCTTAAAAATTTCTGCCACTTGCATCATTCAGATCAAGGCCAATAAGACTCGACCGTGGCCTCACCCCCAGTACCCTCGCTGGGATAAAAATGGGCCTGAAAATCACACAGGGAACGCAGGCAGACGTGGAAACGTAGCCCGGAAAAGTCAAGTGAATCGTTCTCTGCAGGAATTGTTTTTTCTTTTGGGGGTTAGCGTGCATGACAGTCCATGCTGGCCAGGATGTGGAGTTGATATAGATTACAGCTCACCGTTGACCTCATTCAACACTCTGCTCTGCGCTCCCACTTCAAAGACATCATTTATTAGGTCTTTCTGTTTTTATTAGGTAAAAATCACTGAGCGCCTTGGGTGTCTTTCTTCACTAGTATCTGAAAATTATTGCACGCTGTACTCAGAGGGCATAAATAACTTCAAAAAACTCTCCCACTGCACAGGGAAGGGTTAGAAACTCTCGAGCCAATTTGAAGAGTGCAGAACACTCAATATATAACATTCACAGAACATGAATGTCATCATGTACAAAACGACAACATGTCAGTGTGTGACATTAAATCCACAGCCTCGCAAAGAAAGAAATGTGTTTTTTGTTGGGTCCAATTTAAGCTCTGCGGCAACGTCTGACATTTCAATCTGCCAAAATCTGACTTGATATCATTGTTATATTAACTTTCTGTGGCGGCACATATTGGGCTGTAAACATCCTCATTAAGTTCTCTCTCATACACCACTAATTCATCTCAATGGGCTTAAGAACTGAATGCTGATTAACTGTGTGGAAACCAACTTATTTTGAGCCTGTTGTGCGATGTTGGTTTTGGAAGCTGAGCGATTGCACCGTTGATGGAGTTTTATAATGTGGTTTAACCGATCATAAAATCTTTTAATAAAGCTGCGTGTCACAGTGAGAGAAGAAACAAATGTATCAGAGATTGCATTAGATATGGCATCTTTGGCTATGGCCAAAACAACATTAGACTGTAGTTTTAGAGTTTTATGTGATGTAGGTGGTGGCGTACACTCTGAAGTTAATCAAGCTCGGATCATTAACTTTTCTTGAGCGGTTTTAATTTACTAGTAATTTGTCACTTAGCTGACATTTTTATCCAGCGGAATGTACAATAAACTTTTTAGAGGAACGGTCGTCCTTGAGCAAGCTGTGGTTCAGCTAAAGTGCACAATGGTCATGAATTAGTCATGCAAAATAGAGAGTAAACCAGCAATTACTAGATCAAGAGGAAGATTATTAGTAAATAGGGACCACCCAAAAATGAAAATTTCCCCATGATTTACTCGCCCTCAAGCCATCCTAGGTATATATGACTTTCTTATTTCAGACTAACACAATCAGAGTTATATTAAAAAATGTCCTGGCTCTTCTGAGCTTTATAATGGAAGTGAATAGTGGTCAAGATTTTGAAGCCCCAAAAAAGTGCATCCATCCATCATAAAAATTATTCCACACAGCTCTGGGAGGTTAATAAAGACCTTCTGAAGTGAATCGATGCATTTGTGTAAGAAAAATATCCATATTTAAAACTTCATAAACCATAATCTCTACAAAACAAGGATTTGTAAAGAAAAATGTCTGAGGATTTCGATAAACCAAGAGGAGACTGGTTTTCCTTTGCTGTAAATAAAACTTGGTTCTTGTGAGTCTAGCATATTCTCGCCGGAGCTAACACTACGCCTACGTCCGACATCATCTGCTGGAACGCCACTCTCTCATGAACGCATGTACAGTACAAAAGTTAGTGGAAGCTAGATACTACAGTTTATAAAGTTTTAAATATGGATTTTTCTGCCATTATAAGGAGACAACTCCGATTGCATTCATCTTGAAGAAAGTCATATACACCAAGGATGGCGTGAGGGTGAGTAAATCATGGGGTAATTTTAATTTTTTGGTGAACTATCCCTTTAAATTAATCAAATAAATTGGCAATAAATTGGCATTAACAGTGACTGATGACACAAATGACTCAAATTGTCCTTATCTGTGGGCTTTATTTAGTTGTTTTGGACCATAACAGCCACAGAAACTATGAACTGTCATTTAGATCTTCCTCAAAATATTAAACATTTTGTTCAAT
The DNA here is from genome assembly GCA_021397915.2 of Tor tambroides. Lineage (NCBI taxonomy): Eukaryota > Metazoa > Chordata > Actinopteri > Cypriniformes > Cyprinidae > Tor > Tor tambroides. The sequence goes on along the minus strand of JAFVLL020027254.1, from coordinate 30,355 downwards.
GGAAGGAAAAGTCATGGGTTGGAATAACATGAGGGTAAGTCATCATTGGGTAAACTATCATTTTAATATTTCTTATTTCTAAAATGCCTCCAACAGACCTTAAGTGGTTAATAGAGAGAATGTGTGCAATGACGTACCAGTGGCATTAGATGGACACTTGTTGTATACTGTCTCTCCAGCTGAGGCTCTCTTCCACGTCATGGCTAATTGGTACTCATCTTTACATATTTCATGAGGTGCTGCACACAGTATGAACCAAAAGTAAGAGATTAACCACTGAAAAAAGACTAGGATACATGCACAAACTAGCATTAAATATAAAGCCTATTGATGATTGACTGATTGCTCTCACACATACATAGACAGGTAGATAGATAGATGGCTGCCGGTGAGGAGGGGGGGTGGAACTTTAACACGCGCCCGACCGGGAACACCGAGGTCGAGTAACTCGAAACTCGGTATGAAGGTAGACCTCGGCCGGTCATGTTCGGACAGGCCTGGGGAGCCCTACGAGGCCTCCGAGTTTCAGCTCTGGTGATCCCCGCCCTGCCGAGTTATAAGCGAAAAACCCCCCTCAGACCCGCTTCAACCTTCAAACTTTTACTGGCTATAGCTCCCCCTGGACGGGGACAAACTCCAACAACATTAAAGCTCCAGGCTCCCTATCCAACGCCACCTGCCCCAAGTCGACAGACCAAATTTGAAAGTTTGACCGGCTATAACTCCCCCAAGGTGGGGACAAACTGGTGCCGAGTCGATAGACCCCCAGGGGCCGGAGATAGAGGCCCCTAAATTTGAAAATTTGACCGGCTAGGCCCTGGAAAGAGCTCCTTGAGGTCTACCTTCGTACTGAGTTTGAGTCGCTAGGCCTCGGCGTTCCCGGTCGGGCACGGGTTAAAATTCCACCCCTCTCCTCGCCAGCGGCCTTCTATCCGTTACCAGATAGATCGATAGATAGATAGATCGACAGATCGATTGATTAATCAAATCAATCAGTCAACCAACCAACCAACCAATCAATCAATCTTCAGTATTTTTGCCCTTTTGTCAGTAAATAATCTGACAAAAGGACAAAAAATGACCAAAAAAGTCTTGTTTACTTATGTTGAATTAAGTTTCTTTCTCTTACCCATGGGCAAATAGATTTAGCATGTTTTAAATCTAAATTTAGTTAGGTTTGAGTCTCTAGATATTTCACTGAAACAAGGACAAAAAATACTGATTAAGAAAATGAGTTTTTGCAGTGCACAAAGCAAACGCTGTGAAGATCAGCGACTACAACAACACACATCTCTCTCCAACTTTCATTCAAAAGCTTCTTCAGAACAGAGAACAACCCAGGGGTGAGATACAGAAGGGGACTGGTTTGAAAGCTGAGAGAGATGGAGAACAGAACCCTACCTTTTTCATCTAAACATAATACACCCCGACAAAGCTATCGGACAGATTTTTGTCTTCAAGTTTCTGGTGCCATCAAAGCCCTGTGCCCGATATAAGCTCTGCGGCAATGTCTGACATTTATTTAATCTATAGCCTCCCAAAGCTGCAGTCACGGCATGCTTATTAAAATCTGCTGTTTGCTGAGCTGCTTGACATGCTGACAAATCACACATAGCAGCACTCTGAACAATTCCCTTCTGTCAAGAATGACCCGTCTCAATTGAAAGAGAGAAGAAATGGAAACAAAGGAGAAGAGAGAATGTTAAATATGGAAAAAGAGAGAGAAAATGAGTGCGAGAGGCCTAAAGGAAAACAGACTGATTGAAAGAAAAGGGAAAAAGGGCACTTTTTACAAATAGGGTACAAATTAGGGTCTGAAAGTCTTATTTTTTAAAAACATCAGTGAAAGCTTCATTATATCTTGACTATCAACCTCAGAAGAGCATAGGCCATAGACCCCCACACGTTTGAGGCATAGAGATAATTGGCTTTAAGAGCCAATGGCTTTTTTAAAAGAAATCAGAGTTGAAAAAATTAGAAAGGAAGAAAAAAGTTTTGATCATGAACATGCACCTGGGCACTTCTTGTCATTACACGAGCGCACTTCCTCTCCAGAGCCATCGCAAGGGTAACCCTGGATTCCCGTGCCTTCACACATACGGAACCGCCGCTGCCAACCTGAGTCACAGGTCTTGGAGCACAAGCTCCAGTGATTCCACGCACCCCAGTTCCCACCACCTGCACAAGTACAAGAAAACAAGGAACAAGATATAATTACAATCATTGGCCATCTACATGATGCAGTTTTAATACTCCTGACTAGAACACAGTAAAAACAAATGTCAAATGACCCAGTGCTGTTAGACTGGGTATCAGCACTTTTGGAAACGGTTATTAATCATTAGCTAAAACTAAAATTAAAAATGTAAAAAAAATAAAAAATAAAAAAATAAAAACCTTATAAAATAAAGTGAAATTTTTTTTTTATATATATATATATATATATATATATATATATATATATACAAAAAAAAACCCACAAAACAAAATTACTAAAAGTTTAGCAAAAATTAAATGCATGAAATTAAATGTAAACAGAAAATATAAAAATAATACCTAACTCAAAATACCAACAAATACTATAATAATACATTAGTGATTCTAAAATAACACTATTTATAACACTGTTCAGCCAAATCAGATTTAAGGACCGGAACTAACTGTTGCATAAAATATGAAAAAGCACTTAAAAGTGAAGTGACAACCATATTTAGCTGCAGTGTGAATGTGGTCATAAAGCACCTGCATGAAGCTAATTTGCGCTTATTAATTATTATCAGGGGTGCTAACTGGCATATGCTGACACAGCAGCATATCTGTGGAACAAGTTGAGTGGTGCAGACCGCTAAATCTCTGCGGTTTGGTACCATAGACAATTCAGAGTGTTCGCAGCAATTAATTAGGCCATGACAGCAAACAAATTGCAGCTGTGCACATAAACTACCTGTCAATTTAAGACTGTAACCCCACCAGAGAGAAACTTACCCCCACAAGACGGGTTGGTGCACTCACGAGTTTCCGCATGCGGCCCCTTACACTCCGCCCAGCCATGAACCGACACGCTGCAACGCCGCTGCCTCTGCTGAGTGCCGGAGCCACAGGAAACAGAGCACTGAGACCAGGTCGCCCAGTCCAACCACTGCCCCTCCACTGCAAACATAACCACAGGGAGACGCACAGAGAGAGAGAGAGATCCAGAGGTGAGAACAGCATAAGACAGTACGGAAGTGGAGGAAGGACAGGAAAGAGAAGGACATAGAAGTGAGGGACAGACACAAACAGGAAACAGGCAGTCGGAGGTACAGACAGAGAGACGGGGTACAGCAAGGGTCTGTGTTTGTCTATAGCATGTCTGTAAGTTCTTACTTACCCTGATACAAACCTGTGAGATCACCTCAACAAACTGAGTGATTATGATACTGATTAGTGATGAACCAGTGTAAGTATTCAGCATTTTGCTAATTTAATGCACTTTTATAAACTATACCATCAGGTTAAATAAACAACTGAAAGCTTATTTCATTTCATTTTTTTTTTCTTTCTGGTTTCTTTTCATTTAAGTGCACTAAAACTAAACACTAAAACTTAATATAAAACTACATAGAGATATTAACAAAACAAAAAACTAATAGAAATGACAAACACAACAAAATTACTAAAGCCTTAACTAAAACAAAATGAAAGCAGAATAGATAGATAGATAGACAGACAGACAGACAGACACATAGATAGATAGATAGATAGATAGATAGATAGATAGATAGACTGTGTATTCTAAAATAGTATTCTAAAATCCTCATAACACATTCTTCAAAAAAAGGTCCCATGTAACACAGATGGAAAAAATTACATCATAAATTTCATATTTAAACCCTGCTTAAATAATTTACTTTTTAATTCTATATTGAAAAATGTTCTTTTAGGATCACCTCTTCATCACCGAACATTAAATTACAATGCATTCTATTAGAATAAACCTTGACCTGCACATTAAAGGTGCTTCAAGTAACACATTCATTTCATGAAAATTGTAGTCTAATGGGTTTCAGAGAAGACTAGTGCAAAGAAAAGACTAATTTTGTTTAATTAATTAAAGAGAGATGGACTACTGAGACAAACCTAAAAGCACAGGAAGTTAAATAGAGGCTTGATAACATTAGCGCTAAAATTTATGAGAAACCTCACTTTGATGATAATAATTTTAGTTAGACTGTTGCATATTGCAGATGTTTCAGCCTTTAATTCCTCACTGGAAAAAATGAGCAAGAATTAATTAAAGCTAGGAAAAAAATCTACTGATTACTATTCATTGTTTTTCTATGCATAAAAGACAGCAAGGACATTACATATCTTACATTAATCTTATATAGTAGATTAACTGTGGATGTCAATAGAGTATATGCAAACACAGCAGTACAGGTTCTGCCTGTGGTCATATCTCTCTTCCCTCTGACCGTCAACTACAACAAAAAAACAATATGAGATATTTTGCATAACGGATGAAAAAGGGATCAACGTGCAGTAAATATTTCTTGCTTGATTAATGAGATTCATGTTTTCTGTGAAGTTCAATGTGAATAAATAATACGCAGGGAGCATGTCGCTTATGAAGCCCATGTCGCTAATCCAAAGCCCATTTGCTTATGACTCATTTTGTTGAAGCATTTATACATTTCTTCAGTGTTTATGGAGAAAGAAAAAAGAAACTCTTTTAAATGTTTCACGTCTCGTATCCCAAGATCCTTTGCAAAATATTAGAAGGCCTACATGCCTCGATGGACACATATTCAGCATCTTCGAAAGTAAGAATTATGCTTAAACTTCATCCATCAAATGACGCCATTAATCTTACGGCTTTATGTTTATATAATGAATGCTTTCTAGTATGCACTATCTGTTTCACAGTAGGGGAGATGTTAAGTCTTTTGACTTTCTGCAGCAATTTCAGGATCTGTGCATATTAACCTCTAATATCACTTTTATCTTATTTAAATGGGGGGGTTGGGGGTAGATATTCATATTTCATCCAAGCGTATCTCGTTATGATTGATGGTATGAACTGAAATCAAATTATCTCTCAATCTAATGGATTCCAAAGAAGACAGAGCACACGATGAACGAAAACGCCTGTCACCTTTGCTCTGTCAAAGCAGATGTTCGTCAAACTGAGAAAAATGCACCGTGTAACATTACTTCAAGGTAACCACAAGACCAAAAAACAGGAGCAATGTAAAACAAATAGACAGACGAGTAACACACACACACACACACATATATATATATATATATATATATATATATACACACACTACAGACACATACTGTAAATACACAACAGCATAAATGCATGTTATTATAAAGCAGGAAAAAACAAAATGGTTCAATATTTTTATAAAAATATAAAAAATAAAATAAAATACTTCTTTATATGTTGTCAGAACGACATATCGCACAATCAGATGCAGCTGCATTCTCTGTCTGAGATCATGGAGGATTTGTCTCTCAAAGCAAGAACATGATAAATAATAACCATATTCTAAAGCCTCACAAACTCAATAAATGTGGATAAATGTGGCCTGTCTGTCTGCGCCTCCATGGGAGCATTGGACTCATCATCGCTCATAAAATCAGCAGCCAATGAGGAGAGAGATCCCGTATATTGTGGTTGCCAGGAGAGACAGCAGCTGCAGCTGAAACCCAACAAACACAGCTGAGCATTTATGGCATCTCACTTTACTTCACAACAACATGAAGGGAAAGGCAGAGAGAAACCAACTGTATAATTAAGGTAATAACACTGACTTCAGCTCATCAAATGGATACTTTTTGAGTATCCCTCACTTGTAATTCATACATACACACAAACAAACAGATGCATCTCAGTGTTCAGGGTTGTTGCTATAAGCTCTAGGCCTTGTTCCTTTACTTTATGTGATTTGATTTCTTATGGCTTATAATTTTTCTTAAATCTATTTTAGCTGAATTACATAAACTGATGAGCTCATATGGCCACAGTAAATCAAACGGAAGGTTCAGCGATGTTTTATTAGCTAATTCTGACATGTTCAGCAAGTTGCATTTTAACCTGAGTTTGATGAATTTGTAGACAAGCTGCTGATGCAGTGGACTGTAATAAATTGCTTGTGCATTTGTCCATTAAAGCAAAAAAATCTTTTTTTAAGGAACAGCAAATGTTTTAATAAACATTTTTTAAATCTATTTATTTATTTTTTGAGGTGACGACATGAAAATGAACAGTATTTGAAAGAATTTGCTTGTCTGTAACTGAGAACATGACTTTGATTTTGCATTGTGCCTTACAGTGTAGCTTCATTTTACCTCATTTTTCTTTCTTTCTTTTTTTTTCTTTTTGAAATAAATAAAATAAAAAAGCACATCTTTTATACACGTATATAAGAGTGTTGAAACATTGCTCAAGAAACATTTTATATTATCATCACTATTGAACTGAATAGTTTTTGCTGCTTAATATTTGTGTGAAAATCTTGACCACTATGATTCAAAACTCTAGGTAAGAATTAAAGAAACAACACTTCTATTCAGGAAGGACACTTTTTTTTCAACATGACAGTAAAGATATTACAAATTACTAGCTATTAAAAACCATTACAAAATAATTCTATTTCAAATAAATGTTGTTTATTGTCATGGTTTCTACAAAAATATTTTAGCAGCAAAAACTCTTTTCAAGATTAATAAAAAATAACTAAAATAATAAAATGACACTGAAGACTGCTAGTAATGTCTGCTGAAAATTCAGCTTTACCATCACTGGAATAAATTACCTTTTTAAAATATTCTCAAATAGAAAACAGTCATTTAAAATGATAATAATATTTCATAATATTACTTTGTTTTTTTTTTAACCATATTTTTAATTAATTATATAAAGCCTTGGTGAGCATAAGAGACTTCATTCAATGCATAAACCAGTAGAGAATATATACTACAATTCTTCTTCTTCTTCTTCTTAATAATAATAATAACTAATTCCATGCAAAATATTTTGGAAGACTGAATAATATATTCAGATTTTGAAAACATTTCTAAATTCGATCTATGTTAAGTTCTAAAAGATATAAATACTTAGAGCTATCTTTCTCTTTTTTCAAGACAAACTGCCATATAAATAAGTCTAAAACCTCATTCCTCTAACAAGCCATTAGAGTGCACTCTGAAAAACGTCCAATAAGCAAATATTTACTTTATTCTTTAATGAAACAGAATTTTTATGAGGACAATCAGCATATGCTACTTCAAAATTAGACTATCCACTTACAAAACTACTGTACAATCTATTGTACAGTTCCATCTCTTATCAAACAAGAAAAAAAATTAAAAGGAGTAACTTACAATAATGATTCGATGACTAGGCTGGAAATGAAATTGCTCACATTTTGATTACAGAGACGCAAACCATCACTGTAATCATATTCTCAAATAGAGCTGAAGTAATGTGGGAGTAAACACGCCAGTGTTTACAATGTCTCCATTTAGATTCACACAGCTAACCATCCTTTACTGTGAACCGGGAGAAGGTATATTACGTCGAGTCCAGTGTTAAATTATATTAGCAGATTACACGTCAGCAGCCACTCATGAATGCAATTTGAATATGAGGCGGATGAGATGTTTTTACACATGGGCGCCTCTCGGTAGGTGAGGACAGGTGGAAGATCTGCTCTCTGACAGGTTGTAATCACTGTCAGTCAAAAGGCGCTCGGCCGGACTGGCCCAGCTGTTCATCTGTGCCTCCTCAAATAAAAGACAATCACAGTGATTGGCTGTCACCCTTAACCCTTCAACTGTCAGCCTAATGGAGGTCTTCAGCTCCAGGCAGGAGCAACTGTTCAAACTGAAAATGAATTGAAATGTAACAGACAAATGATTTATTGCTCATCTCAGTGGGGTAATAACTAATTTCGGAGACGGATCCTGTTGGTTGCGACCGGAGCGGCGCTGTAGAAGAAACAACAAACCCCAGCATGTGCGGACACGTGTGATTGGTTCATCTGCGATTCCGATTAGCTTAACTCAAGCCGAGCCCCCATTTGAGTATCACTTCAGCTAAAAAAAAAACTAAAAAAAAACTTGAGACTGGCATAATGAAAGAATGAAATCCAGAGGAAACTATGAGGCATGGCGGCAGAAAGAGAACGCGGACAACACAGCGCTCAAGCGCGGCTTTCAGACTGAGACTGAACAGGAGGGGTAAGAGAGAGACTGACGTGAAACAAGCAGACTGGGGTGAAGCTGGAGGCAGTGAGGACGGCACACAGGAAGGAAAGGGAAAGGTCAGGAAGAAGAAGACATGTGAAAAGAGAGACAAGGCAGGAGACGTGGAAACAACATGGAAAAAGGGTAAAGAATAAGGAAGTTAGAAGAGTCCAGAAGACAGAGCACACTGGGTCTCATTCACCAACCGTGTAGATGCATATAAATATACCCACAAAATAAATCAAGTTTACTCAAACCACATATACTTTATTATAATTATTATTATTATTATTATATAAACTAATTTGTTATAAAATGACACAATTGTTATAACTATTCCTATTATATTATATTATATATTCTACATTAAATCACTAAATGGCTCCAAATGGGTTGTTTTAAAATATTGTGTTGTTATTATAATAAATATTGTTATAAAAATATAATAAAACATTTAATCACAAAAATTAAACACATAATTTATTTTTATATAGTTTATACTAATATTATATTATATATCTGGCATAAGACATATTATATTATATAAGATGGATTATATTATACATCTGGCTAATATTACATTTTATATATGGGTCTCACAAAATCCAATGTGCAAATAATTACACTGTGGCGACTGAAAGCAGCCGATAATAATATAATATAATATAATATAATATAATATAATATAATATAATATAATATAATAATAAATTATATAATATTATATTATATTATCCTAATATTATATTATTCAGGAAGGGCATCTGGTGTAAAATCCATTGTGCGAATAGTTACACTGTGCCGACCGAAAACAGCCAAAAGGGTATTATTTTATATTATATTATACACTCAATAACTTATACAATAATAACAAAAAACAAAATGCATTATAATTTGATTTTGATTTTTCCTGCAAATCTTTTCTGCACACCTATGCAATTATTAGTGCATGAGACCCACTGTGATAAAAGTGTAAAGGCAGAACATACTGGCAGATGAGGAAATGCAGATTAGTACTAACCGGGGCACACAGCTATATTGCAGAGTTTGGTTTGCACCTCGGGCCCTCCACAGCCCTTGCTTCCATGCTGGGGGAGCACACAGATCCTGCTCCGGGTCCGAGTGCCACGGCCACACGTGACTGAGCACAGGCTCCACGAAGACCACTCCTCCCACAGACCATGCACTGCAAACACCAACAAAACCACCAATGGGGATGAGGGAAGATGAAGGGAGGTGGGCCGAAGGGTCCTTCAGTAGCCAGAAACAGCACACGGGGACACACAGAGGCGAAACCCTGTCCATCTGAAGAATAAAACCAGGAATGCCACCAACAGACTGGGCCTTAACCGTCAAACGCCAGAGTGGATGATGCCTTCAGATCAAGGATTGAGGACAGAGAAGTAAATGAAAATGAAACAGCATGTATAACATGAATGAGACGTCACTTATCCTGTAAGAAGCAGCACCAAAGTGCAAAAGATCAAGGCATGGGTAGAGCAAAACTAGATGAAATGCACCATTTGATCGTGAAACGTGTCCAATTGATTGTGTTCCTGCCGAGAGGATTTCAATGAGGTTGTGTCCCTGAAGGATTCTTTGACTATCAATACAAGTGATATGTGTTCCATTTCGTTTTATGTTGAGTGACTTCCGAAATAAGTATTCCCTAGATGTATTCTTAAACTATTTTTAATAGAAGTCATATGGAGATCTTGAACTTTCAGGTATGACTCTAGTAACCATTCACATTCCGGCTCTGTTCCAAAAACCTAGTGAGCTGCTTACATAGGCAGATGCCTTCGAAGACAACATTCTAACTGAAACCGAACCTCATAAGTAATTATTTTGGAACATAAAAAATTTGGGCCATATAAAAAGGGACTCAATTGTTTTCAACTTAAACATTTAAAGCATTTTTTTTTACTGATACATTTTCATTTTTAATTAATTTTAAGTATATACTTTTTCAAATTCATATAACATATATGAAATAACCCCCATGTAGCATACATGAATCACCCCATAGCAGATCTATTCAAGTGGAGCTGGGGAAGTTGGAGGGTTTCTGAAGCGTGCTGCAACTACTACAGCAAGCAACAGCCGAGTATTTGAATGTTAAGCAGCAAACTCATTGGCTGCTGATACAGAGAGAACCAATCAGCTGCATCATGCGGTAATGATGTCATTATGTCAGATTTAGTTTGACCTACCAGACTGCGCCCTTCTAGAGAAATGATATTTTAGTAGGTATACGTAAATATATAGTACACAAAATTTGGTGTGAAATGGTCAGTTTAATATTATTTAAATGCAAAAAAATGGGCTAGTCTCAATGCATTCTGTGTTTACCACTGCAAAAGGAAGGTAATGCTATAATTAAGCCACATATAAAACAGTCTTCGCGTTGGAAGCAAGCACTTATGATATCTTAAATTTCTTCCTATGAAGGCAGCTTACTAGGTTACTTGATAACTAAGTTTTGGAAAAGAACATACAGTATGACCGTGGGCTTGATGAGATGTTATGGTTGAAGGTGTGAATGACCTCTGACAAACCACTGCAGTGCGACAACAGTTAAACCAACCACAAAACCACCCAAATGAGCCTAACGGACTCTCTTCCCCTTATGTTTCCTCTACACTGACCAACTGTAGGGATCTTCGGAAGCGGAAGAGCAGAGATTATCTGAGTTGCCAAAGAGAGAAGAAATGCTCAATGTGACAGTAAAAACAGAATGCAGACTTTAATATAAGGCAAGATACATATGGAGAACTGAAAAGGAGAAGGATGGAAGGGAGGGAGAGATTGAAAAGAGTGATTCAGGTGAGGACCGAAAGAAAAACGGATCCTGACAGGGGATGGAAGGCAAGAGAATTGGCCAGGATTTGGAGAAAGGGGCAAAAGAAAGAGTAAGTAAAAGAGACAGAGAAGGAGATTTTGGAGAGGGCTTTTGGAAAGAGCGAGGGAGAGATTGTAAGGCCTCCTCAGTGTAGAGCAGGGATGTACTGTGAATTATGCATGCTGATAAATAATTGATAGCGCTCTGTAGTGCAAAGCTCAAAGGAGCCATGGCTCAGCTGCACATACAGCATGAAGAGTCAAAAAAAGAGCTTGCATGAAATGAATAAGAGAAAGAGAAAGATAGAGGGGCTGGACAGGTAGAAAAATAGAGGTACTTTTGCTCAAACAACTTGGGACACAAAAGCTGACTTTCAGAGTCACTTTCTGCCCTCTTCAGCAGATCAGATTAGACACCCAGTAACAAAAAAACGCATTTATACATTTAGGCCTCTAATTATCTTCTGCAATGAAGCCAAAAATCACGTTCTGCTGACCTAAAAATAGGTTACAGGTGCAGGATTGAATAGGGTTGTGGACAATGATACTGTAAAAGCAATTAACCATCTAATAATGCATAGTAATTAATTAGGATTCATTTTAATAAATGAATATAATTAAATGAATAAATAGGCTAAGCATCTACCCAAACTTTTAATCAAATTTGTAAAAAAAAAAAAAAGAAGTTTATTTAAATTTTAAGCATTTTAAGATTTCCATATTGAATACGTTTTAAGTATATACTTAGTAGTAGTCAAACGGTCTCACTTCACAACTGTTTTCAAGACAGATGATGTGGGAGAAATTACATGCCAATTTAATAAGCATAATCATACAGCACACAAATTTGTGGTCAGTAATCAGTTTACTATACAGTTCCATATATACTTAAAATTTATTTTTAAAAATGGCATATGCTAAGCATGTATCTGGATCCAGTGTAAATTAAATTAAATTAAATTAAATTAAAAAATATATAAAAAAAATATTTTAACATGTATATCTGATTACAGAAGCAAAACCAGTTGAGAACCACTGATTTATAATCTTTCACGTTTCAAGGATCTTGAAAAGAAAAGAAAAGAAAAGAAAAGAAAAGAAAAGAAAAGAAAAGAAAAGAAAAGAAAAGAAAAGAAAACTACTTAAATTTGGTGCAATGCATCTTTGAAATAAATAAAGCTAAAATGATATCTGAGAGCTGCAGCAAAAGGGATTTAAAAAAAAATAAAAAAATACATGAAGCCATATATAGTTTCAGGAGACTTTGAAAAGCGCTTTTTGGAGAAATAATTAAATTAACTTCAAACTCCTCCATGGCTAGCAAGTCACCGGCAGTCTATTCTCGCTTGGACTTCCAAACACTCTTTCATTGGTAGTTTTAGCCTGATGACGCTGTTGATTGCGAGCTGTAAAGGGTGAAACGTGAGGCTAGGATAACAGCACTGATTTTGTGTGGCATGGGGAGAGGTTGAATACTGGGCTGATGTGCCCGCAGTGCTCATTGCCTCTCTATAGACCACATTACGTATTGCCGTATCCATCAAATCACTGTCTGTGCTGCCTCATGCAGAGACCCAGAGCCCGTCTATCTGCTCCCCGCAGGGGGTGCCGATTCCTCCTATGGTGGAGGAAGTGAGAGAGAAATGTAAAAACAGGTACACACTGACCACCAAAAAAGCAGCAAAAAAAGCAGTACGGTTTGATGATGAAAGGTAGAGAAGCAGACTAGACAGAGAGAAATAAATAAACAGGCATAGAAAGAGATGTGGTTGTGAACCGGGCATGCGGGGCAGACAACAATCCTCAAACCAATAGATCAATGTCCCCTCAGAGAATTTCTAGAACACCAGCAAACTCTGTTCTGCGGCTCCGCAGGCTGCAGGCATTGTTCAGTGTTGTTTACATGTCGTAAATATTATTTATATCAGTTACGACCAACAGCGACTGCAGTTATAACTGATGCAGTTACCCTTTAAAAAAGCTGTGATGAATGAGCTATCCTTGAATCCCTGTAGTCTGATGCGTCACTAGATTTAAAGGGCAAAAACAAATGCATAGCACCACCTGTTGGTTAATAGATGCAATTGCCCCTTTTGCCCTAAGATTCATTGAATACAGTGGTTTCAATTGGTTTTTCTTCAGGACCCAGATTTGATATTTCACATCACAAGTGTTTATTCAATAAATGAAATGAGCACAAAATTATAATACATTAATATTTCCATGAACTGCATATGCCAAACAATATGCAAAAAAATTATAAAAATACAAATATATTTTTTATAAAAAATATATACACACATACAGACATATTATTATAATTATTTTTTATTACTATTATTTAATTTTCACCCTCAAGTCATCCAACCTGTCCATGTTGGCTTCTGCCTAATTTGGCTGCATCTAAGTGACAGATGAATTTATGGCAAAAAGCTGTAGAGCTTGATTGGATGCCCAGCCTTTGACGTCAACAACAAAAGCATTTTCTCTTCCTTTTTAGAAGTTGATAAGCCTATTTATTTTACTACACTAAATATACTCTATTATAATATACTCTATTATATTGTTGGATTTTGCCCTATTATAAGAGACATGCCAGTTGTAAATTATAAATTGAACATCTACATTATGACAAATAATAATTACAGCTGAATAAAAAAAAAAGAAGTTTAAAAAGTTAAAATGTAAGGTCATTAAATTACCAATAGAAAAAGATGATTACTGGGTATATTGTCAAGCACCAAAGCCTCATCAGAATGAACAATAAGGTAATTGTTGAATTTGAACTAGAGCTGTGTTTCCATATGAGCAACCACATCACCTATAATCCTGCACAAACAGCATTAATGTGCGGCTTTATTTATTTGAGTATTCCATTAAATTTCACAAAGGACTCACAGCTTTAAAAACATTACCAGGCTCTGAAGACACCACAAAATGTTTGACAGCCAAAACAACAATCAAAAGTGGTGGCAAAAAAAAAAAAAAATACATCCACCAGAAGTTTACTTAAACATGGCTTTCTCATTTGACTCTAGGTCTCATGAGCCATTTTACCTGTCTGAGATAATTGCATCAGATTTAATTTATCAATAGCGCCGTAAGCTTTGAATAGTGTTCCTTCATTAAAGTTGAGCAGATTGAGTTCGGCCTAGCTCTGCTCTGCTCTGCTGCCCAGACACAATGATATGCAGCAGCACTAGACACATCCTCAAACACACTGAGAGGAATTTCTTAAGGCTATCATGAAAAGATTAATTTCGATTTTGGGTTTCATTGGGACCAAGGTTTAGCATTGCAGATAACTTGTGATCTTGCCATGGAAACCTTATGACTGATATCTTTGCCTTTGTTTGGAGAAGAAAACCACATTCTTTCATGTTCGTTACAGAGGAGATTAGGGCTAGTTGTCACGAACGCTATATATAACAAAAATTGTAATACTCTTTATTTAGTTTTAGCTGTTGGGTAACAAATAGTCAAACTAATATCATTTAAAACAAGGATCAACCATGTTCTGAAAGTAGATTTTTACTGAGACTTAGAGAGGGTATTTTTCAGGTCGAGGTTGTCACATGTTTAAATTTGCTTGGGAAATTATTTTGTTAAATTTATTGTATTGCTTTTATCATAAATTGTTTTTTTGTTTCCTAATTGTTTTGGTGTTTAAATTTTACAGAAAAGCCTAAGACTGCTTGCTGGCAGCTTCCATTGTGATTACTTACCCCACAGAGTCTGAAAACATGTTGCGCTATACAAAAGGTCAACTGCGTTCCATAAAAGGTTTCATTTTTTTTTCTCCAAAAGTATCACAACTGACCTCTGTTTGCCTTATTTTCCTCTTTCGAGTTGTGTGGCTACATGAAACAATGCATTACCTAGAAATACTGTCATGAAAAAGAAACCTGTCTAAAAGCTTACATGGTAAAACCTACCATACCATTCCTGAGAAAGCAACTGAGAACAAACTTCAAGAATTTGCAGAGTTAATTCTGATGAAAACAGCTATCGATGGCTTGTGTTGACAAATTAGACTGAGCTCTAGATTGGGATTAGCTAATGAGCAAACAGAGGGCAATTTAAGACCGCAGCCAGAATTGCTGTTATTTTAAAAGTACCCGTTTTATTTGAAGGCTGTGCTTGATCAATTTTGAATAATAACTCTCCTCCAAACTAAATAAACCTGGCCATAATTGCTTTCACAAATCAATTAAGTTCCATTTGAATGAAAGCCAAAAGTAGGACCAAGGGACTTCCATTGAGCGTTAAACTATGCTGAAGCTACGCTAGCTCAGGCTAATCTCAAAGACACTCGGTCCCTTTTCGCCAGTGCGCATCCCTGTTAAACACTTCCTGTGGAGTGAAAGTAATCTATGAACACATGCACGCACACACATGCTGCTCTGCTTCGGTTCACATTGTCTGTCTCTGCCAATTTTTGTGTCCCTTTAGTAAATACTGTCTGCCTGCTTATGTTGTCAGCATAAATAGTATAAAATGCTAAAACTGTAAAAAAAAAATCAACAACTCAACAGCGAGCATCTTGCGTTCTTATTCCTGGCCGTCTTGTTTACTTTTTTATTGACACAAAGTTCTCTATAATCAGCTTTTCTGAACTAAGCATCGAAAATCTATGCATTCCAAAAATTTCCATGTCTAAACGTAATGTCACTCATATCTGAGCTTCATCGATCGCTGTTTAGAATCAATCCTCAGCAAGCAGATCTTTCCAGGAGAAATCTTTCATTTTGATTCTCTTCAGTCTTGCTCGCCCGGCTGAGATCATCTGCTGCTGTCCTTAAATCACATCCTAAAGCGCTGATCCGCACTCTTGGAGAGGCTGAAAAACGCCCAGTGCTGAACATGGCAACCATCTCATCAAAGCCCAGACGCTGAATATCAGAACTCAGGCTGAATGCACAAGTGAGAGGTAAATTGAGTTATCCTGTTTTACATAAATATAGAATTAACACACAGAAGGACTTACACAGCTGATGATACGCAACAAAGGGCAATCTGTATATGCCTCGTAAGCATTAAGATTTGCATCTACTACTCAGTGTTTAAAACAAAGCAGGAACATCATTCAAAAAGCCTCTGGTGAAATTATTTGGGCTGATAGGGGTCTTAAATATAGACATATATTAAATCATCTCCATCCATCTCCAAAACAATAAAAATGCAGAAAAAAAGAAGAGGGAATGATCAGGTTTATGGATTGGGAAAGGTTTCAAGCCATAAGGTATAACATGTTGTGCTATGTATCTAATAAAGTTTAATTGTGATACATACACAAGTCTATGACATGTACACCACTGTTCAAAAGTTTGGGTTTAGTATGATTTTTATGCTTTTGAAAGCCTCACCAAGGTTGCATTTATTTAAGCATAAATAAATAAACAACTAATTGTGAGATATTATTGTAATTTAAAATAACCATTTTCTATTTAAAGATATTTTAAAATGTAATTTATTCGTGTGATGCAAAGCTGAATTTTCAGCAGCCATTACTCCAGTCTTCAGTGTCACATGATTCTTCAGAAATCATTCTTTGAATCATATTGATTTGGTACTCAAGAAACATTTCTTATTATTATCAATTTTGAAAACAGTTTTGCTGATTAATATTTTTGTGGCAACCATGCTACTTTTTAAAAATGCTTTTTTTGATTAATAGAACAAACGAAAACAACAACAACAAAAACTTTTGAACAGCAGTGTACATTGAGCAAATGAATTAATGCAAAGTAGGAGATATCCTAAATCAGCTAATTGAATAGATAATGTGTGCACACTAAATTGTATTGTCAGCATTCACTGCTTACAGCTAACAACAATTGCAACGGTTATTTAATTAAAACATCCAGACATTCCCACTCGTACAGACAGCATTGATCTGTCTTTTACTCATAAGGTCAGTGTCTTGTTTTGTTCCTGAATGAATCAGTTTTATTGAACAAATCGATTGAATGAACAATTCAATGACTCACTCACAAGGACAGTCACTTGTCGTCACCTACTGGCGTATCAACGTAACCTGCAAGAAGAGTCCCTAAAACCCCCACCTCTAACACACAGACTAACAGACAGTCCGTCTGGAACGAACACATACAAGCTTAGTGATACAAACAGTGAAAAGTCCCTGTTGTATAATGTGGATTGTAGCACCTCTTGAATGCTGAACTGACCAATCAGCATCCAGGACTGCAAATGTCCATTCAACAGTGTGCTTTAACATGCCGATACTCATTTTGGTGAAAACCAATGTGCAGACGTGCAAAAAATAAAACAAAATAAATAAGAGTGAGATCAATCTCACCTGAATCACACAGCCTTGATGCACACCAAATTCAAGTGTACATACTCAAGTACATGGACCGAACAGCTTGATTCATATCAATGCGGTACAAAGAGTGTAAACAGTGCCCATTGTACACAGTTCCACAATAAATACTCAACAAAAATGCAGTGTGTGTGATGCACATGTACTTCAAGCATGCAGTGGAGGGAGTAAATGTGTGTGCCATGCAAAATAAATAATATTAACCAAATCATCTTCTCATGCACTGGCCAACGTTTACTTACAAAGCAAACGCAAACATTCAAATAATGTTTAATGATATTTGACCTGCTCATGCAGTGTGTGCGAAAGTGTGAATGTGTAGATGGGCATCCAAAAGCACGGAGGTACTCTACCTGCTTGATGCTGCGGCTCACCTGGGCAGGTGGCAGTGTTATTGCAGAGTCGGGTTTCCCTCAGTGGACCGCTGCAGAGGGTCCCGTACGGAGAGGATACACATGAACGAGAACGAACCTGCCAACCCTGCCCACATGTCAGCGAACACACGCTCCACTGAGACCACTCCTCTGCTGCTGGGTCACCTACAAAACACAAGATGAAGAGAAAAGAAAAATCTTTAAATTCTTGACCCAGACTCAAACCATGGACTTCAAAATAAGTCCTGAAGGGATCTGTAACACTACCACCATCAATAAATTTCTGTGAATAAACCACAACAGCTCTTCCAGGAAAGTTTTTTTTTTTTAAGTATTCACGAAAAGCTCCAACAATCCATTCCATATCTTCAGCAATTTAAAAGGTGTTGCAAGGTCAGCGGCAGCCAGAGCCACCCCATCAACTTGGGCTGAACATGATGGGTGGGAATACGGCACACCAAGTTCCCTAGTAATTTTTTGTCATTTTTGAAAGCCGTGTCCTTGGATAGAGGCGACATCATAAAGTGAATGGGCAAATCAAATTAATTGCACGTCTTGTAATCGCATTACATCTTCATTTGCATGTGGTGAGTCAGAGCTTAGCCTTATTTGCGGAGCAGATGGGTGGAGAATAGAGGGTAGGGGGCTGATGGGGACAGGGATGCCAACAGTAACGGAGTTTATGCACACAAGTTTTCTATCACAGAGATGGAGGCTGAAGAGGGGAAAAGGTGGAATGCCAATTACTTCAACATGAAAACATTCAGGTATTATTACTATTTTTTTAATTGTTAAAACAATTTTAGGTAACACTTCAGTATAGGTACCCATTCTCACTGGTAACAAGTTGCTTATTAGCATGCATATTACTAGTATATTTGTTGTTTATTAGTACTTATAAAGCATATATTCTGCATGACCATATTCTACATCCCTAATCCTACCCAATACCTAAACTTAACAATTACCTTATTAATTATTAATAAGCAGTAATTAGCAGTTTATTGAGGCAAAAGTCATAGTTAATAGAGAGAACTGGACCTTAAAATAAAGTGTGACCAAAATTTAAAGCAAAAATTTAACTTAATTAAAAAAGTGGTGCATTATTTATATATAATATAGATATTTATATGTATTATTTCAATATGTCAAATGTGTGTGTGTGTGTGTGTGTGTGTGTGTTTTTGTGACAAATGAGGACATAAATTTGTATAATGACATAGGTATTACAAGGAGAAGGTGACTTATGAGGACATTTCCCCATGTCCCCACTTTTCAAAATGTTTATAAATCATCCAGAGTGAGTTTTTTTTTTTTTTTTTTTTTTTGACAAAGTAAAAATGCACAGTTTTCTGTGAGGGCTAAGTTTAGGTGTAGGGTTGGTGTAGGGCAATAGCACATACGGTTTGTACAGTATAAAAACCATTATGCCTATGGGATGTCCCCACTTTTCACAAAAACAAACGTGCGTGTGTGTGTGTGTGTGTGTGTGTGCGTGTGTAATTTGTTCCTTCAATGTCACATGGTCCTTCAGGAATCATTCTAATATGCTGATTTGATGCTCAAAACAGTTTTGATACTTGATATTTTTGAAATTAATACTTTTATTCAACAAGGACACCATAACTTGATCAAGTGACACTAAACATATTTGTCATGTTACAAAAGATTCATATTCTTAAAAAAAAAAAAAAGCTGTTCTTTTGAACTTCTATTCATCAAAGAATCTTGACAAAAATGTATTATGGTTTCCACAAACACACACACACACACACACACACACACATATATATATATATATATATATATATACAGACACACACACACACACACACACACATTTTTATGGTTTTATATATATATATATATATATATATATATATATATATATCCTGTAGGAGTTGCTATTTTCAGACACCTTTTTCTCTTGAAAACATCAAAGCGTTGTCCATGGTTCTGAAATGCAATTCAGCTTAATAATGAAAGATTGGACTCACCTGTCTGGGCCTGAAACACACCCGGCTGGTCAGCTGATCGCGGCCTTTGTGTCTTCACCTTCTGCTCATCATCATCAGGTTCTAGACAGACACATGACAAAACAATTATATTAAAGAAATAGGATAAGATAGACCATGTTTGAGATATAGAGGTTTTATTATTTCATGAAGTGGTGCCAACAGGAATATAATACAGAACACTAATATATTTTATGTATTCATATATTTAATAACAATTTAAAAAAAAAATCCAATATAAAGCATGTAGGGTCACAAATATGCATGTCTGTTTTTTACATGAGCCTGCGGCCTCATGCCTACGGCCGAATCACAGCCGTGCGATATACAGCCATATCGCACTTCTACTCGTGTGATATTGCGTTTATACAACAGTTCGACAGCACGAGTGTGTAAATAAATTAGAAACAACAACAAAGTGTCTTTAAAAGCCCTCTTTTGTGCAGAACTACTTCGTTCCGCCACAGACTTAAATCTAAAGTTGACAGTTTAACAGCTGAGCCCAAGCCTCCCTTACTAATTCCAAAACGTCACTTTAGAACTAGTAACGAAGGAACGTTGAGTTGCTTCATTGAAAACTTATTGTATTACTGTAGTAAAAGCTTGCACTATGTAGAGTGAAGTATTATGAGAGAGCGATAGACTGAGCGACTGTGATTACCTGCATCTGATACAGCATCTCCTACAGACAATAAAACACAAGTCTGAATGTCCACTTAGGAAAGCGTTATCTTTGTCGTATAGTCAATATCCTTTCATCCGTTAAGCGTGATTTGTGATGACAGCACTGCTCATTTGTTAGCCACCTGCCCAGGTTGTTGAAAGTAAAAATAACTTCTGTTCACAAAAGCATTTATTTTTCAAAGTAAAAGTCTTTACTGCAGCACTGACTCATAAAAACAGTCCTCTTGGCGGAACAATGTAATTAAAATCACCATCACGAACACGCACCATGCCTCGGTACTAAACACTATTATTAAATAATATTATTATTTATATAAAATATTATTTATTGAATAATCATATTTACTGTAATAAACAACAACAGCCATCATAAAAGTTGCTAGACAGCGCGATATACAGCATTAAATAAACAAGATAATATTTTGCAAAAACTGCTTGTTCTGGAACAAATAATTCAAATATGACATTTAATTAAGTTCAAGTTCAAGTTGAGCTTTATTGTCATTCTGCTACACGTGTGGACATATAGTGGAACGAAATGTCGTGTCTCGCAGGACCAAGGTTGCTGCTACATACCAGTTAAACATACATAAACATCGCAAGTACAAGGAAAATAATAGAGCTATATTATTTTAATAGTTTAATGAGACCAAAGACTGGCGGTTAGATTTACCCAACACGAATTTATATCTCGTGTTTAACCACTATAGAGACATCAGAGCTAGCGGTAAATTACAGAAGATCTGGCCACGGTCAGGCACTCTCTGTGGGTGTAATGCGCTCTGAACGGCCGCTGAACCGATGGATCTCCAGTCTCCGAAAACGTCGAAGCAAATTTTGAAATAGACCTTATCTTTATTAACAAACCGCATATTTGAAGTCCAAGCAAGCACATTCTCGCCTAAAAAACTCTTAAAACTGCATTCCGTGACACAAAACAGTATTATTTTTAAAATTATAGTGGATTTGGCTGTCCGCCATGACACTCGCTGTGAGAAATACGGCAACTTCGGCAAGCGCAGTGATACAAAAGATGAAGAGGACGAAGAGCTCTGTTGGACTCCGCATACCTATCAGCCAATCAGATTCGAGAAGCAGAAAGAACTGTTGTATAAGAATATATGCTTCAAATGTGATTCTTCCAATCGGATTTTAGAGCTGGAAGCATCCATAGAGTCTAGTGAGAATATGCTGCTACGTGTGTTTATTAGTATGGAACTGACGCATATGGTTGTACAATCACAAATGCTAAAGCCCACACATACTATTAGCACTGTTTTACATTTACACAATAATGTAATACATTTTTCCACCGAGCTTCGCCTTGTCCTTGAATGAAATGTAAATCTCACCATTGTGTGAGGAACATTTTAAGTGTGCTGCTACAAACCTCATCTTGTAGCAGCTCCTGAGTAAACCTACATAAGCCAACAGAGACCTGTCACCAAAGTGTTTTCTATATCTGGCCTAGTCCTCGGGCACATGAAAATCCCTCATAATATGAACACACACTCATGAGAGCATATATTTCAACTCCTCCTCGCTCAGATGAGGCTACCTGCCCCCAAAAAAGTGGAGTTTAGTGGAAAACGGCTAATTCCCTGTCTACTTTGGTAAGTCTTTAAATGAGCACGTTCAATGTGTAGTGTCATGAGTGCCTGCACAAACCAAATGAATCCAAGGGATTAACTATTTTTGACACCTCAACCTAAAAATGTAGTGTTTCTGGTTAATTCAAATTAGTTGCACTCACAATTTATTTATTCATAAGATTTTATTTATTTATTTATTTATTTTGAAAGAACAAATTGAAAAGTATGGGGGAATTAATTTATTGTGACTTTAATATCTTACAATTTTGACTTTTTTTCTTGCGATTTTGAATTTTACAATTCAGATTTCTCGCAATTGAGAATTGAGACAAACTTAGAATTGTAAGAAATAAACTTTGAATTATAACTCACAATTGAAATCTGTCAAATCTGAGAAGAAAAGTCTAAATTGTGAGATATGAACTCGCAATGCGAGAAAAAAGTTAGAATTGTGAGATAAAGCCACAATTACTTTTTTTATTATTATTATTTTGTGGTGGAAACAAAATAAACAACAACAACAACAACAACAACAAAAAAACAGAATTGCAACTCAGAATTCAAAGAAAGAATTGCAAGATATAAATATGGAATTGCAAGATGTAAACTCAGAATTGCTAAATAAATAAATAAATAAATAAATAAATAATAATAATAATAAATTGGATTTTAAGAGTATTTTGGATTTTTTAGAGTTTATAGCTTGCATTTATTTTTTTTAATTTTTTTTGGAAATGCAAGTTTTTATCTCACAATTATGAGTATACATGTAAATTAAATCTAAAGTTGCTTTTTTATTTTTGTTTTGTTTTGTTTTGTTTTGTTTTGTTTTTATCTTAACCAGAGGTGGAAACAGGCTTTCAGTTTGCACAGAGAGAGAGAAAGAGAGAGAGAAGAAGAAAAAAACAACAACAACAACAGGTAAGTACACATACATTTGTTCAAACTAATAATAATGAGTCGGTGTTAAATGAGGGAGGGCGTGTCCAAAGTAATTAGCATACAACATATTCAAACCATCTCCATACAAGGGTCTCTACACAACCTCTCCTGTATGGCTATTATCTAAAAATATGTCTATAACACATGGAGAGCAGATTTTTTTTTTTTTTTTTTTTTTTGGTGTGTGTGTGTGTGTTGTTTTTTGCTCTCTCGCTTAAATGTCTGCACTTTTAACATTGACTTTGTTTGTCTCTAATGTATAGAGTGCCCAGTACACTCATTCAGCGTGCAGCACTCTCTATTCTGGAGCTGATTGGTCGACTTGACCTTTTGCTCTAAGTGTGTGAAAAGATGAGTTGCGTGGGTTGGTAATAAATTCCACCGGCATATGAAGGAAAAGAGGATTTCCATAAGATGTAGCAGGAAGAACCGAAGGAAGAAAACACTAGAAAAGAAGTGGATTCTCTGAGGCTCTTTCTAAATTACCATGAGCATTTATGGATGCTTAGAATAATTCACTATCATGAAGCACATCCTCAACATGAACTAAGAAAAAAAAAAATCCTTTTTTGGGGGGCATGATTTATACTTCAGCGAGTTCCTAAAACCCAATGCTAAATTCATCTTAGTCAAGAGATGGAGAAGGAAGCACCCCACAGACTGCGCGTGTTTACATTTCCATTATTTTGCTGCAAAAAGTAGTTCACAGGTCAGTGCAGATGGGATTTTAAATGCAGATACTATTGTAAAGATACAAATGCATTTGAATAATGTAGGACACAAAACATTTGACCTGCATTTAAAACTAAATGCTTCAAAAATAGATTATGAACAAAGACATTTTTAAACTAAATGTACTGCTGTTAATATATATATATGTATAGACACTCCAAAAACATTGTGAATCACAACACAGACATCAATTTAAATGTGTATGGCTGTACCAATGGTGCTTTAAGAGAGATGAAAGACAACATTCTACCAGCTAAAGCACAGCATGCTAATTAAAACAATAAAAAATAAAACAATAGCTATAGCCCACATTTGCATTCGCTTATATAAGAACTTATTTAAATACACTTATTAAATAATAATAAAAAAAAATTGTGTTGTCAAACAATTAATCACATCCAAAATAAAAGTTTGTGTTTAAATAATATGTGTGTGTGTTGTGTATATTTAATATGTATATATAAATACACACACATACATGTATATATATGTATGTATGTATGTATATATATATATATACATATTATAAAATAAAAATATATACTATAAACATTTCTGTGGTAGATGCTGCACACTATAACCTAAAGATAGAAACTAAAGACTATAAGATGGTTTGAGAACAAGAAAACAAAGACAAAAGAAACAGTGAGAAAGAAAAACATACAGTACAGCATAAGAAAGGGAGACAGGCATTTATTAGCAAAGAGAGCTGCATCATATACATTGGAGCACATGGGATGGATGGATACTCTAGAGACTTCCCCTGTTGGCTCTGTCAAACAGACCTGATTACCAGCGCTTCCCGCAGGGCCTGTGTTAATACGCTTATGATAGCTCAGACGCGCACGCAGACGATCACACTAATTTACTCTGTCACGGAAAAGACAATAGTGGTGTCAGGAAAGGCGGGGGTTTGTTTCTGCTTGCTTTTTGTATCTCACTCCTACGCTGCGCCTCTCCTCTGCGTCTGTTGTTCTATGTCGGGTCTACGCCACTGTCTCCATTCGGCAAAGGGTGAAGAGAGCGGTTTGGTAAGACAGAGATAGAATAAACACGTCTTTTATCTTCATATCAGACACAAATTCTGGGTTGAAGTATACCCTATGACCTCTCATGTCTTTGATTCAAGCACATTTCTCTATAACATTTCTCAATTTCCTCACAATAACATCTCTATTAACCACAACCCTGCTCTTTCCTGCCGCATTTCACAGAGCGTCCAGCCTGCATCCAATAACATCCACATGTTGAGAAGGAAACAGCCCACGCTTCATTAGTCTTCATCTTGACCGTGCTTCAGAGTAAAGTGAGTCATCATACAGTGCCTTTCACGATTTAAAGCAATAGTAGTGGTTTTTATCATTTACTCAATCATACAGAATGTTGTTCCAAACCTGTATGACTTTCTTTCTTATGTGTAACATGACAGGGAATGGGAACTGGTGCTTTTAAGCTGTAAAAGAACACAACAGATACACAAAAGCATCATCAAAGTAGTCCACATGACTTGCATACTAAGCACTGTGTGAGGGAAAGAGCAAAATGTAACTCATTTAAGTCACACCACAGTTCAAAAGTTTCTTATGCTCACCAAGGCTGCATTTATTTGATCAAAATGCAGTCAAAACAGTAATAATTTTAAAAATGTCACTGCATTTTAAAAATAACTTTTCAGTTTTAATATATTTTTACAATATAAATTGTAAAAATCCAGTGATGGCAATGCCAAATTATCAGCAGCCTTTACTCCAGACTTTTGTGTCACATGATCCTTCAGAAAGCATTCTAATATGCTAACATTTCTTTCACTAATGTATCCTTGAATAAAAATAAATAAAAAAAACACACTGTAATTGCCTTTTCTTTTACAGTAGAAGCACTGAAGAGATGCTCAATCTATATATGTAACAGTACAAACCTCAGTTTCTTCTCCGAGTCGATATTTTATTCTCAAGCTGAAACTCAGTCATGTGGTAAAGCAGGATACTCTAGAGATGGCTGCAGCAGTGGGGTGTGTAACCTGCCTAAGAGTCCAGCACACTAAACAGATGTTCATCATCCTGGGACGTCTTCTGTACATTTCCCCTTGAGAGCCAACTGTACTTATTTCAGTTGTGAAATTGTGTGTGTGTGTGTGTGTGTGTGTGCGCGCGCACACACATGTATTTGACGCTAGCACTTTAAGCACTAAATGAGAGGTTGAATTATGTTTCCGCTACTCTCACAGCTTGTTCTTGGAAGCCGGAAATGTATTTAAGCGGTTAGCTCAAATTGAAGCCATTTAATTAAACGGCCTGGCAGTGTGTCTGTATTACTCACTTGGGTTCAAGTAAAGCGCAGTGTGCTGAACATCCGCACGCATCCATCCGAAACAATCAATACTGAGCTTGGGTGTTTAAAGACGCTACACTGCATTCATCAGTTAAGGCAACATTAGACATGGGTCACAATGACTAGTCGGTTAGCAATGTCGACCAGTTTTTCATATTATATTAAAATGTTGGTCTATACTAATAAGTCAATAATTATTTTTACAATATAGCGGATACATTTTAAAGTCTGATAATAAAATTCTGTACTACTTTGACTAAATACAGTAAAAATAAACAATTACAACATAAAAACCATTAAATGATACAAGTGAATTCAGGCAGCAGAAAATTATAATGTACAGTGTAAAAATGGATATTAGTTTTAAGATTTGCAAAATATTACATTGATTATCTGTTTTTAACTATTAAGTTTGTGATATATGCATATATTAAGAAATATATATTAAATAAGTTAAAATTATTCTTTAAGAATTATTGTATTTAAAAAAAATGTATATTTTACATAATTTTAAATATAACGTTTAGATATAAAATATTTATATATATATTTGTGACCCTAGACTACAAAACCAGTCATAACTTAAGTAGCATGGGTATATTTGTAGCAATAGCCAACAATGCATTGTATGGGTTAACACTATCGATTTTTCTTTTATGCCAAAAATCATTAGGATATTATTTAAAGATCGTGTTCCATGAAGATATTTTGTAAATGTCCTATCGTAAATATATCAAAGCTTAATTTTTGATTAGTAATATGCATTGCTAAGGACTTAATTTGGACAACTTTAAAGGTGATTTTCTCAATATTTAGATTTGTTTTGCACCCTCAGATTCCAGATTTTCAAATTGTTGTATCTTGGCCAAATATTATCCTTTTTAACAAACCATACATCAATGGAAAGCTTATTTATTCAGCTTTCAGATGATGTATAAATCTCAATTTTAAAAAAACTGACCCTTATGACTGGTTTTGCGGTCCAGGGTCACATTTTTATTTATATATTTATATGTGTGTGTGTGTGTGTGTGTGTGTGTGTGTGTGTTTGTGTGCATTTATCTTACATATAAATGTAAATATATATTTATTGATTGTTTATTGTATTTAGAAGTGGTGGGTTAATTAGCAGGCAAACTATATAAAGATTCAATAAACAGTTTCAATAAAAAAAAAAATAAAAAAAATAAAATAAAATAAATATATATATATATATATAAAATAAATATGAATACAAATACAAATCTGACTTGTTTTATGACAGGCTTTACAGGGTTAAGAGATGTCTGACATTAAAAATAGTTGTACGAATTTTATAATAAATAAATAAATAAATAAATAAATATATATATATATATATATATATATATATAAAACGGTTAGTTCCATTCCTCGATTCTGATTGGTCAGCAGCTGTGTTTTATTCACGATACAGCACGGCTATGACCGCTTCACCCAACCATTCTGTGTATCACTGAGCAACACCCTTAGCAACATAAACAATCAATAGCATCAAAACTGTTTAATTTATTATGTATTTCGGCAGAATTAACTGTTTGCCATTTATTTAGTGAAGTATGAGTGACCCCTGCTGGCGTTATGTTGCATCTTTCATCTTTAATTTTGAGACTCCGCCCTTCCCCGTCTAAATAAACGCTTCTCATGCGGAGATGTGTTGATGTGTGTGCGGCGCGCCTCTGTGTGAAAGACTACAGTTTTCAAAGTCCGGACGGAATATTACTGAATTTATTAGTTTTCTGTTTCAGGTATGATTCTGTATGTCCATCAGTTTACACTGTAATGACGCTTGCAAACTCGTGCTGTACCGCAAATCGGTTTGTTTTAAATGAAAAGACAGAAAACAGACGTTTTCTCATGCTGAGAGATAGATGTATGTGTGTGAGAAAATATCATATATTGTGTTAAAAAAATAAATGACACAGCGGATGATAAGAGCTCCTATTCTCTGTTTTTATTTAAGCTCCATTAGATGAGAGGCATGTTCGGAACATTCTTGTCAGTTTACTGTTGCTGTCAGGAACTATTTTTTTTTTTTATGGAAGGACAGCATTTAACGAACTTGCTTCAAAAGTAACATTTCAATACGGGGTTTAATATTTTTGCTGTGTGGTGTTTTTTTATAAAAGCAGCTGAGGCTAAACAAACATGAATAAATCACGGCTGAAGGGGTTGCAACGCCCTTCAGCCGTGATTTATTCACGATACAGCACGGCCTCGAGTACCTTATTGCTTACATATATACAGTATATATACACACACAGGACCATATTGTTCTGTTTCTAAACACACACAAATGTGTCCTATGCAAACACATCCGAAGAAATATATTTTCTGTCAGGTGAACCTGATTTTGAAAGCACGTACTTCTGCACATCCCTATTTTATTGCACAAAAGAGGCCGTTTGTGTATTTTGGTAATGCTTTGTGAAAAGTACATCTCGAAGTAAACTAAAACACTTAGCTTTGAAACAAACCGCAGCGAGGCACCATACCAGCCAGCTCGACATAAAACAGATGTAGCAGAAGAAAAATCGGCAGCAGCATCAGCAAGAGAATCTATCAGCACGGCACGGCAGCGATGCATCTCCAGCAGACGCATGACACCCCTCAGCCTGCTTCTCCACAGCAACATCAACAACTTTAAAACCCCAACAATTCACTCCACATCCTTCCTCTCCAGCTCTCCCACGCTCCGCAGAGTTCTGTGAGTGGTAAATACGACCTGTCCATCAGCCTCCAGTAGGGGTGGACAGTTATTATAACAAGCATCTATCCATTCTCAACTGTCATAAAGGTACAAATAGAAAGTAAATAATACAGTACAAAAGCGTTAGTTCAGCACACTGTGCTGGGCCTCCCCCATAAAACAATTATGACCAGAACTCAGAGCAGTGCAATGGGATTTAGAGTTAGACAGGCAGTAGAAACAAGCATAAAGAATCAATAGAGATATTGAAAAAAGAGAAAAAAGTAAACCTTTAGATAACTGACCTTTCTCATGTTCCCTGGAGCTTTCAATAGTATATAAAACGAATAATTCACCCAGAAATGCATTTCTGAAATTCTTGACATTCGCACTTCCTCACCTCATGCATCAGAGTTCATGAGAGAAGTACAAGCACAAACTGTTCTTTTGAGTCAGATCTGTTCAATGAATCAACAGGTCTAAATGATTCATTCAAAAATCTGACTGATTTGCTTCTTGGTTAATCAGCTGAATCACGTAATGATTCAGTTATAGCAGTTAATAACTTATTGGAAGGAAAGATAATAAAGAATAATGTAAATTCAGGGCTGTTTCTCACACAAAGCTATTGAGAGGACTTTAAACAGAGGGTATGAGTCATATGAACCACTTTTGTGATTCTTTTATGGTGTTTCTGTGTCCTTTTTGAAGCTAGATAGCTTCATTGCAAATGCATGAAAATGTGACCAGAACATTCATCAAAATATCTTCTTTAATGTTAAACAGAAGAAAGCAAGCCATACAGGTTTGGAACGACATTGACAGAATTTTCCTTTCTTTTTTATTTTTCATTCTATTAATGTTTGGTAGAGGTCAGTGGGTTTTGACTGTCAACGTGATAAAATTGAAATGTTCCTATGTGCTTTCATGTATGCATTATTGTGTTTTCATTTTAATGTAGGTGATTGTTTTTGCTCCACTTAGTCTCTGAATCTGTGATTACTATGTTGTGTCTAAGTGTGTGTGTGTGTGTTCACATATTCTTAATGTGGTGATTCCATCTGACTCAGTGAGCCACACAAAGGAAGTGATTTATGCGTCTTCATGCCCACATCTCTCTCCTCTGACTGTCCGTGTTTTATGCACACGTCCCCAAACCCTGAGTGTGTACACGAGTGCATGTGCGCACAGGGCTATTTATGACTACACACCACAGTAGTGTGACCTACTCGGCACAATTATAGCTGTGTGTTTATTTATGTATGTATCTCCGTGTCAACATAAATTGATGTGGTCAGGGCCAAGTCTGCAATGTGACTTCAGGATTTGCTATTGTAAAAAAAAAAAAATCTATGTGTGTGTGTGTGTGTGTGCTGTATATGCATTAAGGAGGCCTATAATGTGCAGGTGACATATTAACAGTGATCTGATATTAAAATTCCTGGCATATGCTGATAATGTCATGGCTGATAACTATAATGATGGAAACAAAAATTATTTTAATAACTTTCAGAACTTTTTTTTTTCAGCTGATGAATGTTAAAAGAAAAAAAAAA
>JAFVLL020027253.1:0-13753 GCA_021397915.2 Tor tambroides | reverse complement strand
AAGGCGCCTTTGCCTGTGCCCTTTAAAAACACCAACATTTGCAGAAAACAAAAGTGTCACATTTCTTTTGTCTCTACTTTAAAAATAATTCTTCAGTTATATTTAGAACTTAAGTACACTGTAGCTTAACATTTTCTTAAAGATTCATCCTCTCCTTGATGTCCTTTAAAAATGTTGCATGTATCAGAGGTCATGAAAACATTGTTTCTTAAAAGATATTTTTCCTGGCAACACTTTTACATTCTCTCAATCATCTGCTAAAAAAAAAATAATAAAGAATAAACAATTTCATAGAGGTCCTTGCGGATGCTGTAAACTGTAAAGGGGACAGCGTATGGAAAATTTTAAAGAAGGATGTTATTGCAGCTGCTCCCATGCTTGATGCTGAAATGTCTGCTATTAATTACAGATTTACTTACAGCTGCTCAATGGTTTAAAAGACAAGATAAGAAAGAAGCAGGAAGGGACACCAGCCACTTTAGGCCTTGTTATCACAAAACTGGACTTTGTATCATGCTGTTTTCCTTCCTCTAATATAATTTAGTGGCTACAGTTGAAATACATACAATCCACAAAACTGTAGACGTCCTAATAGCTCACCTTGATCTCATTTACATACATAGGTACATAATGTTTACACACACATTTTTATACATTTGTATATATGGCGAAACATACAGACATACTGATAGCATCTAAAATGGTATTCATGCTTTATAAAAATTTTAAAAACTGTAAATCCTTTATATTTGTTTTTATACCAAAATACATTTGTACAGTTACGTTTTATTATAGATTTTTGAGTCGTTAACTAGCCTATTCTAAATCTAACTGCTTCTCAACAATATAAAAAACATAATAGGCATATAAAAAAATTTGTTGTTGTTGTTACAATACACTATTACAATAATATTACAAAAGTTTTTTTATGAGATAAAATGCTCATTTTAAAGTTTAGGATGGGGTAGTCCTTTAAAAAGTGTTGAATACAGCATCAGAAATCACACAAAACTAGGTGAGTACTGTGAATAATGTGATAGCATTTAAATTATTTGTTTAACATTTAAAGGGGGAAAGGGAAGTGGTGTGTGGCCAAGTATGGTGACCCATACTCGGAATTTGTCCTCTGCATTTAACCCATCCAAGTGCTTGCACACAGTAGTGAACACACACCCGGAGCAGTGGGCAGCCAATGCTGCAGCACCGGGGAGCAGTTTGGGGGTTCGGTGCCTTGCTCAAGGGTCTCACCTCAGTTGTGGTATTGAGGGTGGAGAGAGTGCTGGTTATTCACTCCCCCCACCTACAATCCCTGCCGGACCTGAGACTCGAACCCACAACCTTCAGGTTACAAGTCCAACTCTCTATCCATTAGGCCACAGCTGCCCCGTGGCCTAATTAGTATTTAATGATTTTAATTAGTCATTATTTAAAGGGATAGTTCACCCAAAAATAAAAATTATGTCATCATTTACTCACCTTCAAGTTGTTCCAAACCCGTAAGAGCTTCTTTCTTCTGTTGAGGAAAAAACACAATATTTTTTAAGAATGTTGGTAATCAAACAGTTGATGGTAGCCATTGACTTCCATAATATGGAGAAAAAAAAAAATAAAAATACAACGGAAGTCAATGGCTACTGTCAATTGTCTGGTTGTACATATTTTTATAGAATCTTCTTTCGTTTTCAACAGAAAAAAAAGAAACTCCTACATTTGGAACAAGTGGAGGGTGAGTAAATGACAGACTTTTCATTTTGGGGTTAACTATCCCTTCAAAAATTCAGTAAAATCAACCTATTAATTCTATGAATTCAATATTTCATAAACCTAAAAGGATTCATCTATATTTGCATGCTTATAAAATTTTAGTTGCTGTCAATGTACGGTTTGGAAACATACAAAAACGAATGTGTACAAATACCTACGATTACTAATGATTACACATTTCATAGTTCCTCACAATGGTAAAACTGACTAGTTTAGCATCCTCTCAACAGATAACTTACAACTTATTGTATTAACATCCATCAGATGAGCTCAGGTAGGGCCCTATGAAGTCACGCACAGGAAATGTTGCACGGATGCCAGTCTGTGTGCCTTGCGTGTTGCTAAGGGCGGTGGCAATGCCATTAACTAGCAGGTAGAACCCTGTGGCCCCTTGAGGCAGAGCTCCTGACAATCAGGGAACAGGGCTGGCACATTTGCAGGGATCCTGAGAGGAAGCAGAAAGCAAAGGAAACATTAACTGTTAAATAAAACACAGGAAGCAGGGTTAACTGCCACTCCTCAGAGCTAAAGCCATTGGCGGGGTCTATTTTTTGCCCAATTATCCTTGGTTAACAGGATTAATTACCACTACCGCTTTTCTTTTCACTCTTTCTCAGTCAGCGACTAATAAATCTACAACTAGCTCTCACAGACTGGGAAGGCCATCATAATTAGCATAACAAGTCACAAAATCATTACAGGCCTAAATTGCTTACAGAGACAATCAACGCAGGCCTACAGGATGTAGTATGGACGGTTTTTGGGGTGGAAGGGGGTGTTTAATTGAATAAAAATGTTGTTTGGTGGTCCTAACAGCTAAACCACATTGAGGAGGCAGGGCAACTGGACTGACTGACATAGAGACTTCAGTCATCAGCCACGCCTTCTTCAAACATGAGGCTCCATTAGCAGCAGATGGAGAGTGTGTATGAGAAAGAGAGAAAACTGTGTTTGCATGTATGTGTGTAACCATTCATTCCCCTGCCAAATTATTTGTCATTTTACTCAAATACAAATGCTAGATTGCAGTTATCATCTGTTCTCTTTCATTTCCAATGAAGCCTAAAAGTAATTGTGACATGAACAAAGCCTTCTTAAAAATTATATATGATATTTGCATAAATATTACAGTTTTTGTGGTACCAGTGAGTTTGGTTCATTCATCCAGGTTATCCAGCTACTTTGTTCACATACGTCATTGCAGGTATAGTATAATATTCATTTGTATTAATAGACTTTCACTACAAACCAAGGTGAATTCCACTGTTTTACATCACTGTCAAAAATCAGTCCAACTGACCTGAATTCATAATATTGCTTTGAATTTTGGCTAAAAAGCTGTACCAAAATCATTTCTGAATGCAAATCAATACCATCATACTTCTTGGAAACTATAAATCATACCATCTTCCCATCCAGGCCTGCATGCGGCCTTAATATTGATGACTGGTTTGTAGTTCTGTTGCTACTGAATTCTGTAACTACTTCAAAGAGATCATTGGTCTCTTTGAGGCTTTTTCCATAAGTTTCTTTGTTTTACACAGAGTTTTAGAGACAACCTTTCCTAGGCAGTGCTTGGGTAGTTTGATTCACTTCCACTTAAATCAACAATGCCCACTGGGACTTTCAAACACTTTAGTGTTGGTTTGTAGTCTTTTACGCATCTGTTTTGAATTTTCTCCATGATTCTGAAATATGAGTTTGAAGGACAGTTAAGAAAATTAAACGTAATCTCAATTCTCGTTTTATTCCAAAAAAATGTGGCTTGTTTTTTTTAATGACGCACAGGTATACACAATCATGTTCCTGTTAGGGCAGTGTACAAACCCAACAGCTTGTGAATCAACAATAAATAATCTTATAAACAGCATATTTAAAAATGTTTTTACAACGTTTTCTAACAAAATATTAAAAGCATGTTTTTGTGTGTTTATTACTAAAATAAATTACAGAAAACTGCAGAATTAGTGGGGTAATTTAATAAAAATGAACAAATTGTTAGAAATGAGTTTGTTTGTATTTTTTGCCTCAAAAAAGTTTACTACTTAAAATATCTATAATTAACTAAATATATATAACTTGTGACCTTAAGGGATGAATGCAAAAATTATACATGGCTGCTTGATTACATTTTCCCCAGATGATTAATTAAACACTGAAAAATATTCAAGCTAATTTTATTTAAAAAAGAAAAATCTATTAATTTTTGAAAACTACTGTTGTTTGCCAGCAATTTATCTTTATTCCCTTTGACAATAATAATTATTTGTGTTTATTAGGAAAGAGAATCAATAGAAAGCAGACAATATTAGAAATGGAAGAGGACAATAAATGACAGAAAATGCTTTTAACTTTTCAGTATGTTGGGAGGGTTGCTTCTAAAGGCACGGAGAACATAACGTCACATACAGTATGTACACCATGGTACATGTTACAGCTGTCTGTTTGACAGCTTCCATCATCTTGTACAGACCAGCCCATGTTTGCCTATTAAACTTTATGGATCTATTAAGAGTCCAAGTAAGCCAGTCAGATGGCCATTAATTTCCCTCGTAATATTTTCATAGAATATAAAATATGCTGAAACATCAAGAGGCCAAATGAGGTCCAAAATAAATAAATAAAAGCTTTTGAAAGTAATCAGCATGTTTGTTTTAACAGCTGCTTAACTGCTTTGCCCAAATTAGATTTATTTTAAAATACTATAATATTCCCATTTCTCTGTAATGTATGTATTTCACAAAGATTTAAACATACAGTCAAACCAAAATTTATTCAGACACCTTTAACATTTCTCACATTATCACAATTTATTCGCTATAGTTTAGAAAATGGTAATAAAATATGACAAGAACTCAGAGTTAAACTGTGTCAGAACAAATTCATCTTGATAATCACAAATGAATTACAGTTAAACCAAAATTGAATCAGACACCTTCAAAATTTCTCACATTATCAGAGTTTATTCGCTATAGTTTAGAAAACGGTAATAAAATATGACAAGAATTCAAGCGTTAAACTGTGTCAGAACAAATTCATCTTGATAAAGTCAGATAACATTGATAGAAAGGTATGTAACAAAACATGGTCAGGTCAAAGTGTCAAATTACATTTTTAGTCCCAAATTTTTATCAGTTTTACTGGTAGTCCACTATATGAAGAATTTTGGGGTATAATACTTTATTTTGCTATCCTCACTTACATAAATGAACTGTAGTGTCCTGCACCCACTAGTAAAAAAAAATATCAAAAATCGTATCTGGTGTCTGAATAATTTTTGGTTTGACTGTATATATTTTACTTTACACTCTGTAGTAGTTGACAAACTCCTTAACTCTTCAAATTCTGGAAGTTTTAAGGCTCACATCACGACCATGTTTTCTGAAATAACTACTTGCATCAGTGTTAAAACTCATGGTTCTTGTGTAGATACATTCACACGAGAAAATAAGAGAGTCTGTTCATAGTCACAGCCCTGTCAGCCTTCTCCACCAGCGCTGGTATTCCTTTGGTGACAGACTGGCTGGTCTGTGGCCGAGCTGACTGCATGTGGCCTGTGCCAAATCTAACACTATCGAGTCTGGGAGAGGACACGGCGCAGCCAGCAGCTGCCAACCAGTTTAGCTCTAACCTCCTCCATTCGCCTGCTTTCACTAACCTGTCCTGACAAGTAACCAGATTAGCGTAGTCTTCCATCAGTGCAGGGGAGCAGAAAGAACAGATGGATCTTCCTGTATCGCTCCCCCCTCGGCTCCAAGCTCACCACCGCAGTGCTTAGCTCGCACAATGGCTGGGGCCGGCCCCGTCGCAATCAATGTGCTATGAGTTAATTGTTGCTAACAGCTTTGCATAATGCTGTTTGGGGAATACCGATCTCCGTCTTCATATTCCCCTATCCTCCCGTCTTCTCCCCGCAAACCACGAGCGCCTCACAAACCGGGAAAATTGGCAGACACGTTTAGCCGAACGCCCACTTCCGAGGGAGATCAGAGACCTGGACGATTAGGAAATGCTAGACAGTTTCAGATGATTGAATTACAGCCATTTATATACATTGCTTGTGTTTACACAACACCACAACAATGACACACGTACAGCAAACGAGACACGGCAATGCCAAGGAAATAATTGAATGAATAATGTCAGAGGTGGAAAAACGGAGGAAAAGAGAGCAGACGGAGAAAACAAACTGCAATTTATAACACTTGTCATCTGCCGGGAAAAACTGAGCTTGTCTTTTTACAGTTTCTCTGGTATGTATCACTAAGTTTGCTCAAGTGAGCAGATGGGCGCGCTAATTAGCTCAGTTCATGCCGCAAGTTTGTTTATAAAGAGAGAATGGGAAGCAGACATTTTGACACATTTTATTAACATATCATACCTTAAAGCTCTGCCTCCTGATACCCAGAAGGCTTTTTAGTGTTTTCCATTTATGCATACACACACACATACAGATGGTCCCCATCACCAAACATACATATGTGCACACACACACACACACACACACACACACACACACACACACAGGCTGAACACAGGTCTAGCAGCTATAACTTTTATGGAAGCTTGAAAATGAAACATATGTGTACGGTATTTACATTCTTGCATTTAGCCAGCGATTTCATCCTAAGCAACTTTGAGCACACTCAAATGCTCCCTGTGCTCTACTAGTGACAGGTGTGACATACTTGTCACCTGACAATCCTTCCTCATTCTTTAAGCGCACATGGAAGAGATGATGTCACCGACAGAGAAGCGGAGAGGGAAGCATGGAGTGTGTCTCTCTGCAAGGCTGGGGGATTCCTGCATGCTGTCATATCTGTGTCACCCAGAATCCCCACTGTGTCTCTCTCGCATACTCTTGCTCTGACCGGCCTGCTCTGACTAAACAGGTGACATGTTTAGTACCATCTCACTCCTAGAGGTTTGCACACTAATTACAGTTCTAAAAACAATTGGAACACGCACTGACTACACTGTATTTTCAGATTTGGTGTAATAAAACCAATTAAAATAATGTAGTGCAATTAATTATAAAAAAACAAGTGTGTACATACACCAACAAAGAAAAAAAAAGTGGCAAAAACACATCCTGTGTGAACGACTGGATTGTAAAATAAATTGCTTTGGACTGTAGGTCAGTGATGTCCAATGATACAGAAAAAAAATAAAATAAAGCAATTTTCTTTACACACCTCTTTGGAATACTTGATTCTGATTGGTCAGTCGTGACATTCTGAGGTGTCTTATTCCTGTTATGCCACGGTAATATTGTTGAAGTGTTTGTCTCATTGCAGAACGTTTGTTTTGTACACTGTAATGAATTTAAAATAAACATTTTAAAACGCTTTCTTCTCAAATAGCATTTTATGTCCATATCATTATTTATTTTTTGAAAAGCTACATAATTACTGATATAAATGAAGAGTTCAGATGCAAAAGCCTCTTAAGTGCCGTTTGAAATTTTCTTCTAAAATGAGCAGTTATATCAGGATCCTATGTTTAGGTTCAATAATTTCACTTTAATGGCAAAAAAATACGTTCTTTTCATTGCCATTAAAGTGAAATAACTGAATATAAACATAGGAGCCTGAGAAAAAAGCAAATTTTAGAAGAAAATTTCAAATGGCACTTCAATGTACACTATGCCTTAAATGTCCATCTTGTCCGAATATTGTCTACGCTAAGAACTGTTTTTCTTTGGAGAAGCTTTCCGTTTCCGCATTGTGGTCCTGATCACCATGTCGGGGTTCATCTCTTACATATTCACTTCTAAAAGTCACTCTTTGTAGAGGCTAATCAATGATTTACTCGCCTACTACACTAATGTAATAACTCTGAATTATCTTAATTCTGAATATTTTCTCGGTTATTTGATTATAATTTGATTAATTAATTGCATATGTAATTAATCTGGTTAAAATGTAATTGATGTAATAGATATTTCTTTATAATGTTGTTCTTTAAAAAGTAATTTTATGTGAATTAATTTTTTGTTAATCATTATTAGGGGGCTTGTTGCCTGTGCTGCAAACTGCTGCATTTGTTGGTCATGTAGACTGTGTTCCCCTTAAAGCCATGACACTGTAGTGCTGACCAATCACAGAGTAGCTGAGAGAGGTGAAGTCAGGGTCGTAGGTATATATCAACCAGTTTCATCATCCTCTGTATTGAATTACACTTATGTTTCTTTGTTTAAGGATGAGGAAAGATTGAGTTTACTTGAATTGATTACAGGCTATTAAACAGCAGGTGTGTTAAAACTATTTAGTTGTTTGTTTTTGTTCTTGATCTTTTATTTCAGAAGAGTTCACTGTACTATGAAAGCACACTGTAACTTTCTGAACTCAAAAGGTACTCCCCTTTCCAAAAAGACAACTTAAACTAAGCTGGCAAAAAAATTGCAATCACAAATGACCATCCGCATTTACATATCAATGATTCTGATTGACTGTTTAGCAACTGGTAGAAAAGTCATTTGGAGGAAGTGGTATAGTAACTTGTAAGCCTTGGCACTTGTTTCACATGTGCATAGTACATTTACACAGAGGATTTAAAGTAAAACGGCTTTAATTAGAGATGACCTCAGAAAAAAAATAAAGGGATAAAATAAAAATTGTATGCCTTGTTCCCTTTAAAGCATAAGTATTGATTATTTCCCATAAATGTAAGAGAAAAAAATTCTAAATGTGACATGCTACACCTCTGCTAAACAAGATGCGACATGCTACGCCTCTGCCAAACATGATGTAACTACATGTAATGTCAATGTTGCTGAGGAGGAAAGTCAAGGTTTTCCAACAACAGTTAAAAACTGCACTGCCACAAAATGTTAATATTTAAAAAATATAGAGCTGAGATTTATATAAAAGTCAAAAATCTGGGTTATTTATCCTAATACAATCTAAATGTCTGTTTTAGTGAGAAATGCCTTGTAAAAACATGTTTTATTTTATGGTTATTCTATGATTATGACTCTAATTATGAACAATCATATTAACATAATCTCAATATTCTGTTTACATGAGATCAATTACAATCACAGCAAAGCATTATAATGGTGAATGTCAATGTCAACTAATGGTTGTTTAAAATACTTTAGTTTCCTTAAAGTGTTAACAGTGGAAAATAAAAGGTTCTGCAAGGTTTCAATATCAGTAACTTGCATGTCTGCACTGCATCAGAACACATCAATAAACATCAGATTGAATATTACTGAAAAGCCATCTGCTTTCCTAACACTTTATATATCACAACATGCTCACATTTCAAGCAAATATTCGCTTTAGTGTGATTTTTTGATTTATTACAAAAATGTTTAAATGAAACCCACAAGGCTGCATTGACCACTTCCCTTTCTTTTCATCCCTTATTTCCAGTCTTTCTTTCACTCAGCCAGTCAGAGCTATTCAGGAAAAGAAATTATCAAAATGGCCATCTGGAAATTAACAGCAAAGATTTATTGACTATAGCTCCACTGCTCATGAATAGTTCGGAAAAAAAAAAAAAATCAAATCACAGGGTTTGAAATGCACATGAATATGTCAAGGAACAATGACATAGACTTGTACTTGTCAAATTGCAATGACAGACTTGAATAAGGCAAACTGTAATCATTGCTATGGTTACAAGGCAGGGTGGGTGTGAGAAATGCTCTGTGCACTATTGTAGTTTTTGGTTTTGAGAGCAACAACTGTGAAGGTTTTTAAAATGGTAATTGAATGGATAATTAAAACGAGGACAAAAAATGTAAAAATTTGAATATGAAACACATTTTACCTCCCTTCTTAGTGACGTGGAACCTGAGTGTGTGTTTTGATCTTGCCAAGCTGCCTTTATCTTTTTTTTGTTTTCAATACATAAAAAAAACCCACACATTCAATTTTACTTAACTGTTACAGAGCCCTTGATTGATTTCAAACTGTTGAGGATTATAAATGCAGTCATACATAAACATCTGTGGTGATTCATGTCTCCATGTTTCAGCTGGTCATTTGCTTTGAGTGCAACAAGTTTAGCAAGTCTTCATCTTACAGCAGGGAAGGCTTCACATGATGTGATTACAGCTTAGATGATGGTGAAGATTAAAGATTTAGAGACACGTATCTGAACGTTAGTGGAGTTTAATGAGATATAGAAGTTTAGAGAGTCATTAGATGTTGTGTCGGATGTGATTAGTGCAGCGAATCATTTACAATGCTTGATTCTGCCATCTGAGCCTCCACAGCAAGACTTCACCAGCCTGAGATAACAAAAGAAAACGTTAAAGACGTTAAAAAAACGTCTTCTCTGGCATAATCCCCATGAAACTACCTTGTCATTCACTTTACTGATGTAAAATTAAAGGTGCGGGAATTTTCTGGACTCGTGAAAATCCCAATCATGTATATTCCTTCTTATTGACTGGATTTTGCATGCGAAAATCAACCAAACAACAGAATACATGACCACACTTCAAAGCTTTATTAACTTTCTATCAGCTCTATCTCCAAAGATAAATACTTAAGGGTTGAGACAAACATGGGTTTAACCTTTTCTAACACTAAAGAGAAAAGCCATGCACCATGATTCAACACAATTCTGAAAATTTGCCACAGACAAATCAAACACATTTGTGTTTCAAGATGTATAAAGATGTTTAAAATTACAAGCTGGATCTGAAATCTAACAGGTCTGCATATTTTACACTTATGCTCAACTAGATAGTAACAGCTTCATAAATCTGAAAGATACAACTGAGATCATTAGAAATAAAAAATAGCTACATACAACCACATGTCAAAGTATCTCATATCACACCCCAAGAGAAATTTGAACTGTTATCCACCTTATTTTAGTAAGATTTTTTTTTATTCAGGTAAAAAGTAAATAAAGTGCAATAAACAGTAAAACTATTTACACTACAAATCAGTTCGTGTATGATTACTGTAAAAAAAAATTAAAATGATAAATACCAGTTTCCAATATCAGACAGCATTACAGAATGTTTTAGTACGGCTAAAATAACTCAAAGCAGATGACAATGAAAGCCTTGCACACTCAAGTTAAAGAAGGCCGTGTCTGCTCTTCCATTAAAAATGAGTTGGACAGGACATGAGGAGCTTGCAAAATACATGACAGAAATGTAAATATGAATGCTATACCCACTAGACTTAAACCGCCCTCACACAAACCAATCATATGGCTTCAGAATACAGCAGTCTCTACAAACGTCTCCATAAAGGTTCAGTTGGTTCAAAACCCAGCAGCCAGAGTTCAAAATCAAGACCATATCAACCCTATTTAATCCAGCGCTCACTATGTCTTCTGTATTGGTTATAAAATACTGCTACTTCCATATAAAGCTCAAAGTGATCTAGCTCTTCAGTACTCTAAATCTCAGGATTTTAAATTCTAGACTATAAAAAGAAAGTGATTACGGAAAGCATTAAATGGAAATCACTGTCGCTCCACTCACATAGACTGTTACTGCAGGATACTCATTGTGAGGTTCACTAGATCCTGTGCTAGATCCAGCCCCATATCCCTTCTCATCTGTGCTGTGAAGCCACGCTTACTGCCAGCTGCAGTCTATGCCTGACACTGAGGAACACTTCACTGACCGCTGACATGAATTTACTTTAGCCATCAAAGTTTGTTTTCATTTTGGATGATCAATAAAACCTATGCTCCTGTTTCCTTAAGAGAAATGTGTAAACAAGTCAAAACAGTTAAATATTTTACAAGTTTAAGACAGAATATTTTTGAAACAATCAATAAAACTCTGAAAAAGAGAAAAGGGTTTTGAAAGGTTATTGGTTATCATTTTATATTCTTAGTCTGATGAAAGTGGTAGCCTACAGTATCTCAGTGTTAGAGCGTAAAATAACTAGCAGTAGTGACTAAAGTAAATTGTTCCAGCAGTGTAACATTAGTTTAGCTGCTTTTACAGTAAGTACTTCATCTATCAAGGAGCAGTGCAATGTGTCAAAATTACAGCTTTTTTGCACAGCCAAATACTCTACAGCAACAATCAATCATTCTCTTATTATGTCCTCTTTCTCCCTCTCTCATATTCAGTGCTAGAATGCCTGAGTCTGCTGATTGGGTTCATTTAGACAGTTTGATTAAATGAACCGGCTCAAACAACAATTCAGTGTTGTTTTCCCTGCACATAATTGTCTTTGGAGCATTGTAGGCCTTTTTGAAACTATCTATTGTGCCGATTGTCAATATAAATTTCTGACTTGCATATTTAAATTAATTTGTTGTTTTTACTTGTATTAATCATGTTTAATTGTATTAGTGCATCTACACTACTATTCAAAAGTTTGTGGTCGACAAGATGTTTTTAATGATTTTGAAAGATATCTCATGTCTGTAAAACAATCTGTGATATATAAATACAATTTAAAATAACTATTTCTATTTTATTATGTATTTATTATATTTCTATTTTATAAATTGTAATTTATTCCTTTGATGGCAAAGCTGAATTTTCAGTAGCCATTACACCAGTCTTTCAGAGTCACATGATCCTTCAGAAATCATTCTAATATGGTGATTTGGTCCTCAAGAAACATTTATTATTATCACAGCTGAAAACAGTTGTGCTGCTAAATATTTCTGCATAAACAGCTATACGTTTTTTCAAGATTCTTTGATTTATGGAAAGTTCAAACGAAGCATTTTTGTAACAATGTAAATGTCTTTACTGGCACTTTAATACATCCCTACTTAAAAAAGTATTAATTTCTTTCAAACAAAAAATAATAATACTGTACAAAAACTGTTAAACGGTACACCACATTTGTAATATAATACAAATAATTTATAAAACAGACATACAGTTCTGATTGTTAAAATATATATCACATAACAATTACAGATTACAGGAATGCGGCCCACTTAAATGGATTCGATATAGTTAGCTTCTTTTGGTTAGTATCTTGTAATATAACTAACTACTTTTTCAAAATGTCTCTTGGCTGTAGTATAACTACCTTCAGTTACTTCAATTTGAAAATAGCTTCCTCAACACTGCAGTGTTTAATTACATTATGTGTGAATGCAGAACTAAGTCAAACATTATAAACCTGATGTACATGATCTCTCTGCATCGTCTCTTTCTGTACGCCTTCCTACAGCAAGTTGGACATTCCTCTGGCGGAGCAAGAGAGACTGAGAAAAAGAGAGGAAGAGAGGGCTGGGGAGAGGCCAGCCATACCAACCCTGCAGGCATGGCGCTGGTCCAAACCCTACACTGCTTAAGTGTGAACCCGGGGGAGGCTACTGGGGGTGCAGAAACCCACAATTCCAGCCATCCCTTTACGTGCCAAAGCTATCTCACAAATATGATTACATATTCTCTCTTCAAACCACTATTATGGATTACATTAGATTTTAAATGGGCCAAATGCACACTACACTTGAAACATACTGAAACACACACGCACACACTTTCAGGGCTCTTTAGCGTTCCCCTGCTGTGCCCCTCCCCTTCAAAGCTAGAGGGGATTCACGTGAACCAAAAATGCTGATCCTTCACAAAAGCACTGGGCAGAGGGAAAGGTCATCCACAACAGGCCGGGAAAATGCATGCCATCCTGGCTTTTCCTCTAATACCTTAAAACTCCCTTACATTCCGGTCTAACCTACCTTTCCTCTAATGTACAGATTCTTCTGTGTGAGATTGCTGGTTTTCTGGACATCAGCCAATAGAAGCGCAGGATGCGTGTTATCAGTGCCCTTCAGGTGATGCCACTTTGAGGAGTGTGTGACCAAGCACTTGGAATGACGAGCTAAGCCTTTAACCACACCTTTGACCACTGCCGCTCCCCGCGAGATGGCCGATAATGTTTTCACAGGGAAAATCTAAACACAAAATACAACAAAGACCATGTTTAGAGAGTATTCATACATGTCACAGCTTTTGGCCTATCACTGCCCTCAAGGATATCTGGTACAAACAACACACACACTATATATATATATATATATATATATATAT
>JAFVLL020027250.1:0-10562 GCA_021397915.2 Tor tambroides | reverse complement strand
ACATAATGAATCTGAGGGAAAAATCTGAATTAAATATACACACACTAGCATCAAAAGATTTCTAATTTAAATAAACGCTGTTCTTTTGAACTTTCTATTCATCTGTGAATCCTGAAAAATAAAATGCATCACGGTTTCCACAAAAATATTGTGCAGCACAACTGTTTTCAACACTGATAATAATCAGAAATGTTTCTTGAGCAGCAAATCAGCATATTAGAATGATTTCTGAAGATCATGTGACACTGAAGACTGGAGTAATGATGCTGAAAATCACAGAAATAAATTACAGTTTAATATATATTCACATAAAAAACACTTTTATTAAATTGTGAAATATTATTACAATTTTTACTGTATTTTTAAACAAATAAATGTAGCCTTGTTGAGCAGAACAGACTTTCAAAAACATTAAAAATGTTTTCTTAAAATCTTTATATAAAGCATTTGTATATTGCATTATGTAATATTTGTAATGCATTAAATATACCTTGTAATGCCTCCTATAATGTATTGTATGATCTATTGTAATCTCATTTATAATGCATTGTGTTACAGAAAGTATATTGCATAATGCATCATAATGTACATTTATAAATATCTTTATAATGCATTATACATTAAGGCTTTAAGTAAACTGTTACTTTAGATTGAAATCTTATTGAAAGCAGAAAGCATCATCAAAATAGCCAAACTATATTTAATAAACGAGCACACAGAGGTCAGGAGTTTGTGAATGATTGAATTCTGTGGGAATCTGCTGTGTTTTCTGCAGGCTGGAGTCTGATTTGTAAGGAAGGGCTGATATTATACTGCAGTTTCCAGCCAGA
This sequence comes from Tor tambroides, assembly GCA_021397915.2. Taxonomy (NCBI): domain Eukaryota; kingdom Metazoa; phylum Chordata; class Actinopteri; order Cypriniformes; family Cyprinidae; genus Tor; species Tor tambroides. Next base: position 9,732 of record JAFVLL020027250.1, on the reverse strand, counting down.
AGATAATTCACACATTTTAATAAACATAAGCAGCTTCAAAGCAGGCGCTCGTGATGGACCCGCATGCTGTCTTACACAAATCCACGTCGTGCAAACGCACATGCGACGTTCACACGCACAAACCCTCGCTGACACCTGCATTATTGATGCTCTCCGCTCATAAGACTGAAACGCAGAAGTGATCTAATGAATAAATGATCAGCTGATGATTACAGCGCACCGAGGAAAAACTCTGCTCCAAAATATAGTCAGCCTAAAAGCATCACAAATACAGTCTGAGCGTGAAGCCTGTTTGCAAATGCATGCATCAGCATTAAAAGCCTGTCCTCTGAGCACATTAAATGTGTCCTTCGTGGAGAAGATAATCCTTGTGTGAAGGACGCAGGTGAGAAATAAAGCGTTGATCGAGGGACAGGCTTCATGTCAGAAGAGCACCTGTGATGGTTTATAATAATGCATGCTTAGACATCTTTGGTTTTGTGATTTATTTTTGCCAAAATAAAAGCAAAACTGAATGCATTCAATCCAAACTCTTTTAACTTTTTATTCTTTTTCATGTTTCTGTATGAGCTTAATAAACCAGGAAAGGCAGCTGAAATGCACAGTGTAATTTTATATATATATATATCAGTAAAATCAATAGAAAAGGGTAACAGTTTGCAGATTTTTATTTATTTTTTTTAATTAACTTTTTTTGGACAAAAGGGTTCATAATTTTGTTGTTGTTGTTTTTTTCATTTTTAGTATTTTTTAAAAAAAAAATATGTCTATATCCTTTTTTAAATTAATTTTTATTTTAGTTTTAGTCATTTTGGTACATTAAATTCAACTAAATTAAAATAGGAAATTATGCCTTGGCAGCTAGCTGAAATAAAATATTTTTTATTTCATTGTTAATATTTTTCATTTCAAGCAAAGAAATTTTTGTTTGTTTGTTTATTTGTTTTATTTAATTATTTTAATTTGTTTCAGTTTTAGCTATAATAACCCTGGTGATTTACAAAATAAAATGTATTGCTGTGAAACAATTAAAAAATATTTTTCAATATTTTATTTTTTTTATTAAAATGCATTACAGCAAATGATAACATGATTTATGCTTACAAGTGTTTCATAAATACATTTTGATTTATTTATTTTTATTTAACTAAATTTTATGTTTGATTTTATATATATATATTTTTGGATTACATTAATAACAGCCCTGCATGATTTGAAAAATTACAATTTGCAAAAAAGGCCTAATGTGACCTAATTTGATGATTCTGAGAAAAATATCACAAAAAAAATAAAATAAAAAAAATAAAATAAAAAAAATCACAGGAAATTTAAAAAAAAAAATTCCCTCACAAAATATATTTATATATTTATAATTTGAAAAAATCTAAAGAGCTATTCAAAATATTTTGATTAGAACGTTATTTAAAGGTTACAAAAAAAAAAACGCTTTCTTACAAAGTTCTACTAAATTTTTCACCCAAAATATAACGTTATTTGAAAGTAATATTTTAAGAACATTATCCCATTATCCCAACATTGTCTAGATTTCTTGTCATTATTATAATGTTATTTCTCACCCAAAATATAACGTCATTTGAACATTTATTTTTAATATTCAAAGAACGTTGAAATGTCTAGTTTTCATCTTGTGCTTAAAACGTTATTTAAAGGTTACAAAACTTTTTAGGAAGTTCATGAAGTACAAATAACATCATGAGGACTTTCTATGAAACTTAATAACGTTCCATAAACGTTACTTTGAGAACGTTTTGTCCTAACATTGATGTAACATTTTAAAAAGTGTGAGAACATTCCCTTGGGCCTCGGATCCAAAAGCATTGATTTATGAGGTTGAGATGTGTTTGTTGTAGAGGTTTGATAGCGGATCTCATCACGCTTGCTCCTCTGTGGACCTCATTCTGCCGTGGTTCAGCTCTACCCCGCAGCTAAATCACCGGCCGTTCACCCTCAGAAAGAAACGTCTCTGAAGGGCGAACGTGAATTGGAAGCAGCTTGGTAAAACAAAGGAGGGAAGTGTTTCTGGAGCAGCTGGAGGAAGCGCTTCGCCGTAATGATTCTTTAATTGAGCCGCTTTCGCTTTAGCGCCGCTCGTACCTGATGGATCCGTGATAAAGCTCGTCATTAAGTTCCTCATCAGTCTCTCTCGCTGGAGAGCAGATCATTTCAGACGCATTGTTTCCTGCGTCTCTGTTGATTTGAATGGAGCTGATGGGAACGCGTCGCATTCAGACGCTTGTTGGGCTGTGATTGTGCTAAATAAACCATTCATTCAATCAAACTCTTGTTTTTTTTCCAGCTTGTTCAATTTCATGGTTTTCATGTTTCTGTATGAACCGAGTACAGTAGGAGGAAGAGTCTGGAGAAACGTACATGTTTTTAACCATAAAATCAACAGAAAAATAGAATAAATTAGAAAAAAATTAAGCTTTTTTTATAGGTCATTAATTTTATTTTTTTTTAAATGATGTACAGTAATTACAAAAGGTGTCCTCATTAATTACATTTTTAAATGATAATGTAATTAAATAAATGAAAATGCAATAAAGTAAATGCTAGCATGATTATACTTACAACTTTTACAATTTATTAATTTATTTTTGCATGTGCATTTCCAGTCATTTTCAGTTTTAATATTATATAATTGCTATAATTTCAATGTATTTTTGCATAACTTTAATGATAATTAGGAAAAAAAAGTGCTTAATTGTCGAAAAATCACAATGTAAAAAGTCAGATTTTAAGATGATTATAAGTTTCATTTATATATATATATATATATATATATATATATATACCAGTATATATGTGTGTGTGTGTGTGTGTGTGTGTGTGCAAAAAATGGTCAGATTTTAAAATGTCTTCAGCTTGATGGCAATTTTATTGTAATTTATGTAGTTTTGCATTACGTCAATAATAATTGGGGAAAATGTGCTGAATTGTAAAAAAGTCACAGTGTGCAATATAAATAAATAAAGTCAGACTTTAAAATTTCTTCAGTTTTATTTAGAATTATTTTTATTCAGTATTATTTCAATTGTATTCCAGTTGTTGAATTATTGATAATTGGGGAAATATGCTTAATTGTCAAAAGTCACAATGTGCGATGTCTTTATTTTCAGTTTGATAATATGTAATATAATTAATGTTATTTGTTTATTTATTTATTTTGCTGTGATGTAAGCTGGATATTTCTTGACAGGTTTAGTGAGACTGATCCACAGAGTGATGCATTGCATCAGTTTTACATCTAAAACACCTGCTGTCATCGACAGACAGCGTTGCATCTTTAACAGTGTCCCGCTGTCCAGTGTTCAGACTCTGTCTTGTTTTATTATTCCTGAGCAGCTCCACGAGGCCGAGATCTGTTCTAGTGTTCTGAGTCTCTGTACATCTAGATAATGCATGACTTACTGCTGATGCTGCTTCTGCGACCCTCGCTGACCTGCTAAAATAATGCTAAATATACGGCAAGAAGCTTTGAAAACACACCGAATTTTAATGAGTAAGAGTATTTCTGCACACATGCATGCATGCATGCATTGTATTTTGTATGTCAATTTTTAATTTTCATTTAATTTAATTTACTTTATTCATGCATATGCATATTATTTTGCACATCTGCTTTTATTTTTAATTTAATTGAATTTATTTACTCTATTTATTCATGCATACATTAATGCATTATCTGCATGCATGCATTATAGTTTGCATGTCTTTCTATTTTTTAAATGTAATTTAATTTTATTTATTCTATTTATGCATGCATACATTAATTCATTCTCTGCATGCATGCATTCTATTTTGCATGTGTATTTTTATTATATTTTATTTACTTCATTTATTTCTGTGTGCATGCATGCATGCATTATTTTTGCTTGTCTATTTTATTTTTAATTTGAATGTAATTTTATTTACCACATTTATTTCTGCACACATACACGCATGCATTCTTGATTTTATCTACTCAGTGAAGTCTCCTGAAATATGAAAGAACGGCCTCTGAAAGCCTGTCTGGATTGTTTATACTTGCATGTCATTCATTCTGTGATCTAAAAGTAAAAGTACCATGGTAAAGCACCCATAAATAGATGTTTTTCCAGTCTCTGTCTCTGTACGCTGCAGTAATGCAGTGCTGCGCTTGTTGCCATGGCTCTGCATGCAGCAGACGTTTGACAACACTGATACAGACGAGCTTTTATCCTCCTCTGGACGTGATTGTAGGAGATTATGAGCCACATTAATTACTTTCAATCTTAATGGCTCTCTTTATAATAGAACATTTTCAATTTTCCAGTAATTGTCCTTTCGCTGAATGAAAACTCGTGGTCGGAGCATGTGTGCAGCAGTCGCGAACACCTACATCTAAACCTACATCTAATGACTTTACTTCCTTTTCATGTCCTGATGTTAGTTTAGAACAACAACACAAACCCGCATGATGCGCTTGTTTCCATTTCTTTCGCTCACAAACTGTGCAAACCTGAAATCTGTTCAATAAAATAAACAGACAAAAAAAAAATAATACTGTATTAATGTGTTAGTTTTATTTTATTATAAAATAGAATTTTATTTATTATATAGTTTTATTATTTTTAAAATAACAATTTATTATTTTAAAAATATTTATGTAAATTATTTTATTATTTTTTATGTCATTTGGTATTTTATAAAATTATTTTATTTTTTTTATTTATTTTAGCAAATATTATTTTCTTGTTTCTAACTTTTATTTATTTTATTAAAAATTATTTTGTTATTTTATTTAATGTGGCAACATTGAACTTTACCTTAAAACCTGATGTTTGGGTTTATGTTGGTTGTGTTTTTGTTTTATATAGTTTGTAATTTGTTTATTATGTTAAGTACTTTACAAAGCTCCTTTAAAGAAGCTTGTTTATAACATTATTCTGCCTCTCAAATGCTGTAAGTCAGCTTTACTCACATTCATTATTATTTTACAGACAGGACAATCCCAGAATGCACTGCACAAAATCCATTGAAGATGGGAGAAATGTCGATTATATAGACGTGCATATAATTCTGAAATGTATTGATAAAATGTGCAATCTAATTTAAAAATAGACTCTTTTATCAACCATTAGTGTGCTGTTTTCATGTTTATTAGTGTACTGTGTTGTTTTCTCAGTCTCTTGTGTGTCTGTCACATGACCAGGGTTATTTAATATTTATTTATTAGAAGTGTGTTTTATGATTTAGAAGCATTGTTTTATTATTATGATGTTCTTAAACACTTGTTGAGATGTTCATTTACGTAATGAATTTCAAACTTGTGTTGACTGCCTTCTGTAATGTCCAGTTAACAGGGAACGTTGTCAGAACGTTTAAGCAATGTTCTCTCCACGTTCTTCCAGTAACGTTCAGTCAAAGTTATCTGGTCTTTAAAAACGTTCTCAAAACATTGTTCATGGAACATTTTTCCGTCAAACATTCTTCTAACGCTTTTTAAATGTTACACTTGTTTCAGAACATTCAGAGAACATTCATATGTAACATTCTAATAATGTTTGCAAAATGATGCAATGTAACATTCCTTTAACATTCACATAATCAAGAAAAGACATTTAAATAACATTCAGAAAAAATGTTTCCATTACGTTAATGAGAACGTTACCAAAACATTCTTAGAACATATTTTTGTTAGCTGGTTAGTTGCGCTCAGTTTACACGAAGAAATGTTGAGTCTTTTAAGTTGAAATAGAGGATTAAATGTGTGTTGAGAATAGTAATATTTTAGGATGTTTGCAGTGCAAAATATAACATTGTAAAAAACAAAAAGAAAATGAAATTTTACAGAAAATAACTCTAATTGTTTTTACAGTAGTTTTCTGTTATTTCAAATTACATTCAAAACTTAGTAAAATTACAAACAATATCTGTAAATTAACAACTTGACTGTTATTTTAAGTATTATTCAATTAATGACAAATTACAGTAATTCTCATTTTTATACAAAAAATTACTGTATTATTTATACTTTTTTTTTTTTTTTAACTTTTGTCTTAAATTATGTACAAATTTACGTTGAATTACAAAAATAATCTATAATTAAATAATGTTGCTCGTTATATTAAAGGTTTATGGCCATACTAACGTTTTAATGTTCTTCTTTGTAATTTTAAAGTAAATCTTATTAGTTTTATATTTAGGTGCATTTATACATTCAAACTCTGTCATTTAATATGGAATAGAAATAGAATATATATATATATATATATATATATATAATAGAAAATCAGCCTTAAAATCTTAAATCATGTAACTGTGCTATAAAAAAATATTGCATTAAAAATGTTTTATTTTTATAAAGAAAAAAATCAACCAATAAAGAGTGAGTGTGTAAGCAACATTAGTAAACTTTCTAGAGTATATGAACTGAAACTGACACATGAAACTAACTTGATATTTATTACTTCATATGTAAATGCTTTCTTTATTTTTGCCAGATTACTTCAATTTTGCCTGTTAGTTTGCTTTGCAAAAATCAGGCAACCGGTTTCCAAACTTGTTAAAATTTTCAGAGAGTGTTTCAAATCAGTTCCTTATGAGACTACAGCATGCTGTCTATGTAGACAGCGAGACACTCACTAGGTTTAGGAGCAGAACTAATATCTTGTCTGAAGTTGTTGAGCCGTGAACACTGAATCAAACTCATTCAGATCTTTCTCCTCGGATTATTTGTCTATTTTTCACATCACAGGAATGAGTGAGTTTTGACTGACAGGACGATATCTGCTAGAAATCCCTAGAAAGTAAGCATTGATTGACGTGCTGTTTAATTCCGCTGCTGGTTGTTGAGACGGCGACAGTCTGAGGCTGATATTAGGACAGCGTCTGGAAGTCTAAAACTCATAAAACCGTGAACTGAAAGAAGCTCAAAGGATTCAAGATGTTTTATGTTTCTATATGAAATGTGGAATTATGGGATTGCATTTGTTACAGATATTTGATTTTAAGATCTTACTCTTCAAGGAATGTGGTGTCGACAATTACATAAGAGTTAAAAAGTTTGGGATGGAAAGATGTTGTAATGTTTTAGAAAGAAGTCTCTTCTGCTCACCAAGGCTGCATTTATTTAGTCAAAAATGCAGTGAAAATTTTGAAATATTATTAGAATTTGAAATAGCTGTTTCCATGTGAATATATAGTAAAATGTTATTTATTCCTGTGTTCAAAGCTAAATTTGCAGCATCATTACTCCGTTTATGTACTGTTTATAGAAATTTTCTATTACAATTTTCATTTGTATGTAAACAGGTTTGTGTTTTGATCACTCCTATAAAGAAAAAATAAATACATAAAAGAAAAAGAAAAAAGAATTAAAAACCAAATACATATAGATACATATATTTCAGAATATATATATATATATATATATATATATATTTAAATATATTATTATATATTTTAAAATATATTACAAAATATACATTATTAAATTGTTAATGATTTAATGTTTTAATGAAAAAATTATTAAATCAATATAAATCTACCTTTGATCTCCACATTTGCATTTATCCAAAATATAGGCTATACTTTAATATTGGAAATATATTTTCTTGCCCCTAAAATACATTTTGAAATATATTTTGGCATACGAAGGTTGAAACTAAATATATATCCAATTTCAAAAATATATTTCATTGAGCTTCACTGTTTACAGCATATATTTAGCAGAATATATTAAATATATTTTGCCTAGTTAAAAAAAAAAAAAAAATGCAGATATTTATTTTTTATTTATTTTTTTGCTGAATGGGCTGATTAAAGTGGGACAGAATGATGATTATTGCTAATCTCTATAATCTGCATGTCTATAATCTGAACAGAATCTGATGTTTTTCAGTGAATTGAACAGATATGATTAGAAACACATCTGGCTGTCACAGATTGTCTGTGAATAAAGACATTGTCACAGTTACAGATGCATTACTCTGTAAAGAAGCATCTGGAAAGTACATGATGCATGTAATGCGCTATCAGCCGCTCGTTCCCTGAGACAGATGTCGATCTCAGACGCCACAAAACAGACCAAATTCACTAACACGTCCTACATCAGCGCACATTATTTTAAAGAAGATGTTTCAGAATCCTTCAACAAAATCAAAAGCTTTTTTTTGCATTTCTAGTCTTTTCTGCTGATGCCATATACTTCACATAATTCACATAATCTCACAATCCAATCAAATACAAATCCAGCAATGCAGACATTTCTTACAGAGGTTTGTTTCATTTGAAAGACCATGGAATTCCCAACTAACAAATAAATGAATGTTCTTAAGTTATGAAAGTGTTATTCCTGAATGTTCAAAATTTAAATGTAACATGTTTAAATGTTACAGAGGAAACATAAACAGCAGTGTATCATTTTGCAAACATTAATGTTTGTTACATTTGAATGTTCTCTGAACAATCTGAAAGTAACATTTAAAACACATTAGACAAACATCTAACTAAAATGTTTCAGAAGAATATTAGATGATGTATAAATAATGTTTTTGGGCTAACATTTTAAAAATACTATTAAAGACCAGTTAACGTTGAACAAACGTTCCATTAATGTTACTGGAAGAAGGTTTATTCATGACTTTGAATGACTTTGAAATCTTTCCCTGTTAGCTGGATTGAATACATTTACATTCATGAATTTAACAGAAGGTTATATCCAAATCGACTTGCATTGCATTCAAGATATATATTTGATCAGTTCATTTATTTCCTGGGATTCAAACCCATGAGCTTGGTGTTGCAAGCGCCTTGATCTACCATTTGAGCTGCGGAAAGGACTAATGTGATTCATAAACATGTTTTGGTTTAATGAACTTGATTTGCGATGATATTTGTGTGCAGACGGAGCAGCTGATCCTTCAGACGCAGATGTGATTCAGAGGCACTAAAACTACATACAGAAGACAACAACAAATCATGAGAGGAGCAGAAACACAAGAGAGAGAGAAACTAAATAAAACCATTTCAGAGTCAAGCTCAGAAAGACATGTCAAGGGCACATTTCACCTCAGATTTATAAGGAAAAAAGCCTGTTTTTCACTGTGGCATTATTTCTCAAGGGCATTCAAGGACAATGAAGTACTTATTTCTGTAATGAGTCATTTCATGCAGTATGTTATTTCTTATATTTCCTTTTTGAGCTAAAAAACTGTATGACCTGGACATGTGATTCAGCTTTACAACAAATGCAAACACTCAATTTCATGTTGTTTGTCTCTTATAAAGATATTAAGGACATGTTTGTGTTGTATTTGTCAGTTTTGGAGGACGGGATTTTCATGGATTTTCAGACTCAGGCCTTGAGAACCTGTTATTTTGGTCTCAGTTAAAGTTTAAGAAGTTCTCAGTCACGTTGTGATCATTTAAATGTTGAAATTTACCTTCTTAACTCTGTAAGGCCTGACATATTAAAATAAAAGTCCTATATATGCAATTTAGTGCAGATGCTGATATTTCTGTGATGAGATTCTGATGCTTGTGATGTAAATCAATGAGATCTTTATAACAGATCAACAGATACTGATATAAAATGATGTAAATATCAGTGGTCGCTCTATATCTCTAATAATATGTCTCAGTAAGATGAGAATGTATATAATGCAATGCAATGCTGATTGAGAGATGAAGAAATAAACTCTCCTCAGAAGATGTGAGATGAAGATCATTCCTCCGCTGAGGAACAGT
>JAFVLL020027249.1:298437-322288 GCA_021397915.2 Tor tambroides | reverse complement strand
TCATCTTTTAATCATATTTGCAAATGTCTTGACTCCACAGGCAACAGAGCAATTTTGTCTTTACTGTTCCAATACTTATGGAGGGCACTGTATATGAAGATAGTTATCCCTTTTGAGAACTGGAGGTTTGATACAACCACAGTAACACAAGAACACATATCAAATACATACAACAGATCCTCAAGATCCTGGCCAAACATCTGCATACGTAAGAGTAGGTTTCTGGCCTTAGGCTCGGTGTTTTGAAGCATACACCAGTAATTGTTGGTCTAGAGAAAGGCACAAACAAACATGAGAGCACTGAGAGAACAGCACTTTATAAAAGTCACCTGGCTGGTTGTTCTCATCCGTGACAGTGTGATATGAGAGACGTTTCAGATGGGGCATTGTCTTGACAGCATATATCAGGCTGTTTTGAGTCTGATTCCCAGTAACGCACACACACATACCCAGAAGCATTAGTGCTCAGAGTCAACAACAGAGTGTGTATAAGCTCGGTCACATGGAGGAGGTCTGACCTAATTTTTTTTTTTTTTTTTTTTTTTTTACAGTGTGTTGCATGAACGCTTTATGAGGAACCCATTCGCTGCTTTCTGCTGAGAGACATGGTTCACCCATCAGCCCAGTAACGTCAAATCCAGTTAGGATCCAACCGCACAGATGACAATACAACACACACACTCTTTATTTTTAGAAAACAACTAATTTATTCCAAAGAAATGAAAAGCTGGAAAACAGCATATAGAAAAAAAAACACTAAAATTACAGTCATCATAAACAATAGCTACCGTGTGGATCTCTATAGCAAATAGAAAACCTGTGTAGAAGTCTAAACGCAGTAGTGTGTTTGAAGGACGTGCAAGTAAACTGATCCCAAAACCAAGTTCAGTTGAAAGCGGTTTACTATAACATTCCCTAAACAGTGGGAGATTGTGTTTCTTCAGAGGAAAATGCTCCAGTTTCATCTGCATTTACAAACATACAGATGTCGCTTATGATTATAGGTGACCTTATTTCAAATATCACGTAAACCCAGATTAACGGTTCATGTAAGGTTTCTCATGAAGCTTTAAGTATTGCTAAGAAATCCTCAGAAACGAGCCGACGGCACTAAGTGGTATCTGGTAGAGTGAAATGATGGGTAGCATTGTGACAGCTGCCTTAAGTGAAGCCAAATGCCACAGTAATGACCGCTTCCTGTCATGCTACAAGACCGGAGCACTGAAGCGAATTAAAGTGGTGTTCGGAGAACATCACTTCCTGTTTTCATCATCCTCAGCTGCCTGGGATTCTGGGAGCAGAACAAATCTGTGTGTTCGCAGATGGCCATCCGGACAAGCGAAAGTCACATTCAGAACATTCCAGTGTCGTATATTCACTTCCTTACCGCTATACCATGATACATCGCTTCTAGTTAGTGACAAAATGAAGTTGAGGGCTGGCTTCCTGTTCCTGTTCCTAAAGAGAAGCCCTCATTTTTGCTTATAGTCACCCAAAATTAAGATTCGATCATTATTCATTCACGCTCATGTCATTCCAAACCAGCATGATTTTATATAGTGGAACACAAAAAGAGTAGAATAGTACTAAATTTACAATACAATGAAAGTGGATGGTGACCATCACCATTAAGCTCTAAAAAGGATGAAAACACCATATATATAGTCAATATAACTTTTGCCATATATATGATAGCTTTGTGTGACAAACAGACCAAAATTAAAGTTATGTTTCTTTCCCTCTGCCCTAGTTTGAATATGCAGAAACACAAATGAGAATTGAGAGCAGCAACATAGTGAAACATTTACGTTACAGCTAAAATTGTGGTGTTTAAAAGTTAAAATGAACAGAAAGAGTTAATTATGAGGTAAAAAGTTTAAATTATGTAATCGACAAAAATGTACTCATCATAATTATGACTTCCACCATTTCTTTATTTGAACCTTTTATTAGCACATCATAATTTGACTGTCAGTTTCAAATGTCATAATTATGACTTTGTATGTCAATTTTGACTTTATACCAACAAACTAAAGAGTTATTTGTATCTTTCCTTCTGCCCTAGCTTGAATATAAAAAAAATATATTAAAAAAGTCTAAACATAAGTCAATTGAGGTAAAAAGTCTGACACAATTTGACTTGTAATTATGATTCTCATTTCTACTATCATTTCAACTCTTTAGCCATAATGTCATAATTTTGGCTGTCAGTTTATACTTTGTCATAATTATGACTCAATGCACCATCCTTAAATTGTTATAATTTATGAATGAAAACATTTTGTATTATGATTTTGATGTACCATTTCCATGGTAATACGTCAAATTTTAAAATGGCTTTCACAGGATGAATTCTGATGTTTTAAGTTTTCAATTGATATATAATTTATGATGATTTCTAAAGTGTGATAAAGAAAGGCAACGAAGAAAGACTTTTTGTATCAAAGGTCAGAACTACTGTTATGATGCTGATTTTTGAGGTGCACTCTTGTCATGAATTCATCTATTTCTGTTCCTACATAATTTGTAACAAAAAACAGTGGTCTTGGAGTCTTAGACCTTTCCAACGATGTATAGTTTGTTATGATTAGATTAGGATTTATTTGTAATATAGTGAAGTAAACTTAGGCATCCCACTGGATGAACGGGTGACAGTTAAAAGGTTAATCTCAATAATTACAGAAGCCCATTTCCACCACTGAATAAAAAAAATAAAGGTATTTGCGACTGGAGTTTACACCTCGCAATTCTGACTTTTTCTTAGAATTGCCTGATACAAACTCGCAGTTCTGACTTTTTTTCTCCGAATTGTGAGATATAAACTTGCAAGTGGGAGAAATAATGTCAGAATGGCAAGATATAAACTGGCAATTCTGACTTTTTCTCTCAAAATTGCAAGTTATAAAGTCAGAATTGTGAGATATAAACTCACAATTTTGAGAACATATCAGCCTTTTTTTTCTCCTCAGAACTGGACTTTAATAAATTTCAACTGCAATTTTACATCTCGCATAAAAAAAGTCTCAAAAAAAGGCATAACTAAAAGTGCAATGTTTTCTTCACACAAAGCTGTTGTGTATCTTCAGAAGACTTATATGGACTACATTTATGCTGATTTTGTCCTTTTCAGAGCATAACAGCCATGGTCACCATCCACTTTCATTGCATGGAAAAAAAAAAGCAGCCTAAACATCATCTTTCGTGTTTCACAGAAGAAAGCCATGCAGGTTTGGAATGACATGAAAATAAGTAAATGATGACAGTGCTGTCATTTCAGGTGAATTATTTCACTTTTTAAATCAAGAAATCCTATAGAGGATGGGATTTGAACTGTACATCGTTTTTAGTGTTAAGCAAAATCTTTATAAATACTTTGGTCGGGCTACATTTTATCCTCAAATGTTAAATCTATCATTTGAAGAGTTTGGAGCAGAGAAAGGAATAATATTGCAGTTCCCAGTGTGATGCGAAGACACTTTAGAGTCCAGTGGTGCGGAAAATATTCTTCACACACGTGTAGCACATCACATACAGTGTCAGTACAGGCCAACTGTGTTTTCATCACACCAGGGTTGAATTTGATCACACGCCTGAAAAATCAAATTCCCACTCCAAACACAAATCAAACTCTCAAAGAGCCTGCAATATGTGATTGAAAATGAAGCACTGTAGTAGCCGTCTGAGTGAAGCCCTGAGTGTGTACATGTGCGAGTGTGTGATAAGCGCACGTGTGTGTGTGTGGTCTCAGAGCGTCTGCACCAGCACCGGGAACAGCAGGGTCAGGTGTTCGGCTCCGCGGATGGGCAGTTTGTTTGTGGTGTAGTAATGAATGACTTCAGGGATGGAGTCAAACGGAGGACTGTTCTCTCCCAGGATGAACTTCCCATCACGAGACTGCGAAAACTTCATGTGCATGAACCCGTGACAGCTCCTGCAGAGAGACAGAGACAGACAGATGGAGGGGGAGAGAGAAAGTCATTGAGTTTGCATATTACTTTGTGTGGCCGACCTGGAACGGTAGAAATGTGTCAGTCGGTAGAGACTGCACTATACTGTTTGTACAACAATAGTAGTAGGCAAGCCTGCTGTACATTATGAATAGGTGGAAGTGCTGCTATTGTTAACTAAAACCATTAAAAATCATTTTCATTCTCTGAAATAATTTCAAAATTTCTAAGGCCTATAAATGATCAACATAATCAAAACTTTGCTGCTGTACACAATCTACTACATGCATGTTGTCTGATTGATAGTTTATATTTTTTTAGCAAGTAAAAGGCCTTTTAGTATAATAGTACAAATACTGATCAAATTATCACCAAACTAAGCATTAAATGTCATCTTAAGACATAATTGGGAAATACAAAGAAACAACTGATATTTACATGTATTTTATGTCAGTAGTCTGTTACAATGATATAAAGATCTTATTTATATTCGTTACAAGACATCACAACTCCATTTTACTTTTTGGACATAAATATCAGCATCTGCACCAAATTGAATATTTTTGCTCAGTTTGGGCCTCTGAAAATTTAGTAGTTTTTCCTCCTCAAGTTTGAGCTCCATGTTCTCGCTATATATGATCCATAAAAAGTCTGATGTGTCAAATGAGTTTTCTATGCTGTCTAAAGGTTCAATAAACTAATCCATTAAAAAAATTATTGAAATTGACAGTTACTAAAAATCACAAAAAAATAAATAATGGAATAAAAAAGGTAAATAGAATTATTAAAAATGATATTAATAAAAGCACAAAATTACTAAAGCTAAAATGAAATCTGAAAAAAATATAAACAATTCAAAATATTAATAAACAGTACAATCAGTATATAAATAGTACTAATATAGCACCGAAGTGGAAGCAGTAAGGAAAATGCGGATGTGTGAAAATACAGAAATTCTCTGTCTCAAACAAGTCGAGGATAAAATTGTTATTAAGAGTTTATGGTTTCTGGGTGATGCTGTTACTGGTCACATTATTAAAAAGGGAAAATAAAAAGGAAAAATAATTAAATGAGATGAAGCACATTTCAGTTTTAAAGGCATTTAATTTACTGGATCATTTCACAATAGGAATTATGACAATTATTAATATAAAAATGATTTTTGTTGAAAAAAAAAAAAATCTATAAAATCTATAAAAAAAAAAAAAAAAAAGGTTGAATAAAGATAAGATTGAAATACCATGATGTAAGATTTTGGTCACACTGCTCACCCCCATAAAACTGAAAATCAGTCACGCTTTTTGGTGGGCACTATATTATTAATAACATGCTAAATGCATTCGACCCACACAAAACACCTCAAACCTGAATATATTACACAGAACTAGAATAACTAGATGTAACTGCCCTCAAGCAATAGAATATGTATGTAGCATGAGGGGGAAAGAAAAAAACTGCAAGGTAGTACCAGATGGCTGCTAGGGCGTTGCTATATGGTTGCTAGGGTATTCAGACTGGTTGCTAATTGGTTGCTTACTGGCCAAAGTCCAATTAAAACCACCATCAAGACTCAATGATAGTCTGGTTTCAAAATTGTAAGAAAATATAAATAGCAAATGTTTCGTTTAGAGTAGCTGGAGTAGTACATTTATTACATGTAAATTTAGAGTAGTTACAGTGGTACATAATCATGTAAATATTGGTGGTAATTTTGTGTCCAGAGAAATACTAAAGACTTTTTCTTAACGGTTATTTAAAGGTCTTTAAACCGTATAAACATTTCCCATAAAGATGCAGAAAGAGAAACCTAGCTTAGCAAGAACAATTTGCTCTATTTATAGAGTCAAATGACTCTGACTGTTTCATGAAACGAAAGTGAATGTGGGACAAGTACTTCAATTATTATACATCTGAAAACAATCACACCACACAGCACAGAACAGTAGCTGGCAGTTTAATGGACATTTACAGCACACTACTAGAATGCAATAGGGAACGCCCAGGTTATCAGCGGCCTTGTTTCTAGAAAGATGTAATTTTGTACTCAGGGACTGAACCAAACCAAAAAGCTCTGAGATAAGACACAACACCACAGCTTTGAATTGCAGCAGAAATGTATATGAAAATCAAAACGACAAAACAGTCAAACAGAGAGAATGACTAAACTACTCATTCCATTGAACACTGTAAATGATGGCACTGAATGATTTTTTTGGATTGTAAGAGTACCTGAGACAGTAAGTTTGTGTGAAAGACTGTACCTGAGAGACAGTGAATAGTCGTTTCGGCTGGTCTGGCTTTTTCTCACCAGGTAACTGCACTCCTTACACAAAGTGAGCAGAGATTCAGCTTCTGAGCGAGTCAATGCACCATGGTACCATCTGAAACACACAGGAGGCCACTATTAGGGTTTTACAACACCAGTATTTCAGTAGCTGATACCAATACCTGTGAAATGTCATGATACTCAATACTTATATATATATATATATATATATATACATACACTATACTGCCAAAAGTACTGGGTCGCCCCCTTCTAATGAACAGGTTTGACTACTTTAGTAATTTCTATGAGTACAAATCTTAATGTTAAAGCATATAATGATATTCTAGGGAATTGTGTGCTTCTAATATTATAGCAACAGTTTGGACAGGACCCTTTTCTATTCTAACATGACAATGCCTCTGTGCAAGGTTCAAAAAGAAAATGATTGATTCAGTCAGTGTGGAAGAACTTGAATGGTCTGCATAAAACCAAGTCCTAATCCCAGTTTAACACCTCTGGTATGACTGTAAATGCAGGCCTTGAGCCAAAAACTCAAATGACTTGCCAACAAATGACTTGTACATACACTATATAGACAAAAATATTGGGACACCTCCTTCTTAGAACAGAAAAATGCACTTTACGAAATCTGTGGCAACAACGATAGAACATAATTCATGTATTTAAAATTGTATTTCCATCTCTGTTGCAACAGTTTTTGGAAGTGTCTAAGAAAACTGCCCATATGTACAAGTCAATGGTGTTCGGTGATGAGTTTTGGCTCAAGGTCTCCATTTGAGTCACACCAGAGTGTTCAACTGGGATTAGGACTGGTTTTAATACAGACCAGTCAAGTAACTTCCACACTGACTTTGAGATCAATCAATCATTTTCTTTTTGAACCTGACACTATACACAGAGGCATTGTCATGTTAAAATAGAAAAGGGTCCTGTCAAACTTTGCTATAATATTAAACACACAATTCTAAATATCATTATGCTTAAACATTAAGATTTATACTCATGGAAATTACTAAAGTAGTCAAACCTGTTCTTTAGAAAGAGGGCGACATCTGGCAATATAATATGTATACACACACAGTGCCTTGCAGAAGTATTCAAACTCCATTTTTTTTTTACGTTTTATGTTGCAGCCTTACGTTAAACCACTTTAAATTACTTTTTTTCCCACAACAATGTACACTCCAAACACCATAATGACAAAGCAAATAACATATTTTTAACATCTTTGCAAATTTATTATACATAAAAAAACTTAAATGATTCCATTGCATAAGTATTCAAACCCTTATCTGGGACAGCTGAAATTTAGCTCAGGAGCATTCATATTGCTTGTAGACGTTACTACACTTTGAGTGAAGTTAACCTGTGACAAATTCAATTGAATGGGTATGATTTGGAACAGCACACACATCTTAATAAAAGGTCTAACAGCTGAAAATGCATATCAGAGCAAAAACCAAGACTTGAGGTCAAAAGAACTGCCTGTAGAGCTCAGAAACAGGTTTGCGTCAAGCCTCACATCTGGGGAAGAGTTCATAAAAAATTCTGCTGCGCTGAAGGTTCACAGAATCATGCAGCCTTCATTATCCATAATGGAAGACGTTTGAAACAACTAGATCTCCTCCTAGAGCTGGCCTCCTGGCCAAACTGAACAATTGATGGAGAAGGGCCTTGTCTAGACTGGTGACCGAGAAGCTGATGGTCACTCTAGTTGAGCTCCATGATCATATGTGGAGATATAGGAGAAACCTACAGAAGGACAAACATCACTGCAACACTCCACCGATCTGGGTTTTATGTCAGTGTGTCCAGACTCAATCTTCTCCTCAGTGAAGACACACAAAAACCCACTTGGAATGTGCAAAAAAGCACCTAAAAGACCCTCAGACTCTGAGAAACAATTTTCTCTGGTTTGATGAACCTCAATTCCAAGCATCATGTTTGAAGAAAACCAGCTCTGCTCATCACCTGCAGAGTACCATCCTAAAAGTAAAGTGTGCTGGTAGCAGCCTCATGCTGTGGGGCTGTTTTTCAGCGGCAGCGACTGAGAGACTCATCAGAGTAGAAGACAAGCTCAGTGCACCAAAATATTGAGATAGCCTTAATGAAAACCCAGTCCAGAGCATTCAGAACTTCAGACTGGGCAGAAAGTTTACCTTCCAACAGGACAATGACCCAAAGCACACAGCAAGAGTGGCTTATAGAAAACTCTGTGAATGCCCTTGAGTGACCCAGCCACAGCCTGGGCTTAAACCAAATCAAATATTTCTGGAGAAACCTGAAAATGTGCATCTGCCCCCATCCAACCCAACAGAGCTTGAGAGGTGAACAGGTGAGGTGAAGAACGACAGAAAATTGCCAAATGATGATGTGCAAAGCTTGTCGCATCACACCCAAAAAGACTTCAGCCTGTAAAGGTATTTCAGCTAAGTACTGAGTTAAGGGTTTGAATACTTATGCAGTGTACTTATTTCACATTTTTTATTTTTTATAAATTTCCAAAGTGTGACAGTTCTGTTTTTGCTTTGCCATTATGGTGTATGGAGTGTAGATTGATGTGGAAAAAAAAAGTAATTTAATGCAGATTAACAAAGCTGCAACATAAAACGTGAAAAAAATGAAGGGGTTTGAATACTTCTGCAAGGCAGTGTGTATTTATATATATATATATATATATATATATATAAAAAAGTCAAACGTTTTGGTTTTAAAGGGGACCTATTATGCAAAAATCACTTTTATAAGGTGTTTGAACAGTTGTGTGGCTGCAGTGTGTGAAAACATCTAGCCTATAATGGTAAAAATCCACCCACTCATTTATTTATAATCTAATAAAATCATAAACAGTCTCTCAGGACGAGCTGTTTCAGATTCTCCCTCTCTGCACGTCACTGAGGGGAACAAGTCCCGCCCATTAGTGACGCTGCCCTATAAGCAGAGACACAGCCCTGAGTGAGAAGCTGCGTCCGCCTCCGCCATTAACGTTACTGATCACTGTAGCTGCTGGAGATATACAACATCAGCGCCAAAGAGGCTTTTCAAGTGTTGTGTTTTGGGATGCACTAACGAACATAGGAGTCTCCATAGACTCCCTCTATCTGAGCCATTGTGGACACTGTGGTTAAGTTTCATTTTCTGAGGAAATATCCCGGGAAAAAAATCGGTAAAGTCCCCAATACGTGTAGGGATCAATACCAACGCTCCAGACAAAGTAAGTATCGTGCGTTTTTTTCCAAATTGCCCTTCTGAAAGAGCTTCTTGGCACTCTGTAAGGCTAATTGCTAAAGCTATCATTGTCTCTGTCTGTTTTCTCTGGTGCTGTCTTCATGAATGATCGTGAATAGGAATGTGGTAGTTAAAAGTTGCATCTGAAAGCAATGTGAGGCGATCGTTTGAGTTTGTTGAGCTCATAATCACGAGTGGGACTTATAAAGTTTGTGATAGCATGAGACCAGCTATGTTGTTATTTTTATGGTGCTGTGCTGCCTGTCTGTGTAATTCATAAACGCAAATTTATGATGCACAGTATAATCAGATGACTGACTTTGAATCCGAGTAGTTTCCTGTAAAGATAACAGGCTTGTACTAATCGTGGAATGTTTATTTGCAAAGGCTAGCACTGCTAATGCGGGAGCTCCAGCTCTTGAAGCTCCACCCTCTTCTCCGGGAGCAACAGCTCATTTGCATTTAAAGCAACACACTCAATATCAGAGCATTTGGGCTCATACCCTAAAAGTGGTAATTTTAACAAGCTATAAAAAATTCTGTCGGGTATTTTGAGCTAAAACTTCACATACACACTCTGGGGACATCAGAGATTTATTTTACATCTTGTAAAAAGGAGCATAATAGGTCCCCTTTAATGACAAAAAGAGGTATTCAAAATGTGTCAATTTACAATCTGCAAAGGACTGAAAACATATGTTCATACATTTAATGTCAAAAATTTACAGGTTTATAAATAAGTTTTTTTCCACAAAAACTGTAATTTTCTGTGGCTGTTTGAATGTACTAAAACACCCACAGATGCAGCAGAAAACATCTGGTTCACGTTTGCATTTTCTTCTGTCACTGGCCATAATTCTTCATAATTTTATCCTTGAAGTCAGGATTAGGCATAAATGTCTTGAGAATCATTCATACAGTACATGCAAAAATCATCTGAGAATTGAAAAATAGTAGTAATCTGGCCTAAATGAAGACAGGAATCACCTCTGTGAAAGTTTTTCTGGTGATAAAGGGATAAAACAAGACTTCAACTAACAAATGGTTGCTGGAAGCAAAAATGCTACAAAATGCATTTTGTGAGAAAGTGTGATGTGCTATAGAGCAAAACGGACACTTTTTGGAATCAGCAGTAAGAAACAAGTTTTTTTTAGTAGAATGCTCTTCTATTGAATTCAACTAGCTACTTATGCACACTGGATAACTTTGTGTTTCACGACACCACATCAAATCATATCATCATGTTACTTGTGCTTAAATATTACAACTTTTCGCTTACACATCTGCCAGTTTCCTGTATTAAATACACTGAGCAGCAAAGCTCAGGCTGTTCGTGTGTTAATACATACACCTGTTTCTCCAGGGGCAGCGTGGGATCCACTCTCTCTCCCAGGATGCCGTGTATGTTGCTGGGTTTGTGCAGGCTGGTGGCTCTGCTGGACGAAGGACTGATTCTGGACGCTCCTGCCTTCCTCTGTGCCTCGTCACGGGGCGGTGTGCATTGATCCCAGTCTCTGGCTTCAAAAGTTACTACAAAACATTAAAAAGGGTCACACTTTAGTTTGGGGACCAGTTCTCACTATTACCTAACTATTAACCATGACTTTTGCCTCAAACCCCTAATTTTCTCCTTATTAATAGTTAGTAAGGTAGTTAAGTCAAGTCAATACGGTTAGATTGAGGGATCTAGAATATCGTCATGCAGAATAAAGCATTAATATGTGTTTAAAGTACATGCTAGTAATATGCATTTTGATAAGCAGCTACTTAGTGAGAATTGGACCCTAAATTTAAGTGTTACCAAAAAAAAAAAATAAAAACGTTACTAAACAAAACAACTAGCAAACTTTTACACATGCAAGCAAACAGTGTGAGTTAAGAAAAGTATATACATTAAAAATATTTTTATATATTTTAATTTTATATTTTTTTAATCATATATTTATAGATTTTTAACTTTGTATAAATAAAATAAAATAAATTTTTGTATATTATTATTCGTATAAATAAAAAATGTGTTTGAATTGTTTTAATTTACCCCATAAAATACATTACTACTGCAGTAATACTATCAAATAAACAAATGCAATAATAAACTGGGTATTTATTACTACTATTTATAATAATAATTTACTGTTCATTTACTTTGATTGTTATTTAAAATATGATTTACTCATAAAACTATACAAATGAAAGAAATACATTATTATTCCAAAGGTTACTACAAAACAATTAAAAACTTTAAAAATGCATCCAAAAAAAAGAGAGTTAAAAATCTACATTATGATAATTTGATCTATTTTCCTTTTTATACATTTTACTGATATTTAAAATATTATACATTTTTACATTCTTATAAATAAAATTATATATTTGTATTTATAATTTAAATGTTTTAATTTGTTTTCCCCCATACAATTATAAATGTATTACAGTATGCAGCATATCTTAAAATCACATTTTTTAACATAGAACTTTTAGTTAAGAACAATTAAGAACAACTCCAACAGCCATTGTGCAATATTTAAAAAACAAACAACAACAACAAAAAAACATTAATGTTCTATATTTACAATTTAAGGGTTTGTTGAAACCACTATCCCTCAATATAAGCAATAAAAGTAGTGTTTCTTGCTTTAGCAAACAAAACTAGTTACTCTCTCCCAGCATCACTGTTCCTGCTGTGACAGTCTTGGTAGAGGAGGATTCCTGCTTTGATTTGAGAAGCTCTTGCCACGTTTGTGAGGAATATGCATCTGACAGAGCGTGAACAATCCATGAGCAACTGGCAATCTGATCAGAAGTGGTGAAATGACCATGTGATCAAGAGTGTGTGACATTTCAGTCACGTACGGAAAGATGATCTGAGTGTGTGTGTGTGGGGGGGGGGACGTGATGCAGAGCAGAAGTCACACAGTGGCTCTGATCTTTCTGCATGACTGCTCTACTCCTCTCTCCCTGCCTCCATCTATCAAGACCCCCCACACATCCCTCTACTCACAACAAAATCACACACATCTTTCTTTCTCATGTGCAGGATAAAAGACAGACTGCACCTTTAGATCATTTTATTGAATGCAGACACATCCAGTGTTTAGAGCTGTGACTGACAACCACTTTGCTTACGAATTAGTCTGTTGATGCATCAAACAGTAGTCAGGGTTCAACACTAACTACTTGACACACCTACCAATGGCTGGTGACTTATGAAAATTTACAGGCCATAAAACAATTATATTTTTATAGTAACATTATACTTTTATTCTGCCACAAAACACTATTTGCATCATTATATAAAAAGCAGGCAGTAACTTAGGCCTGAATGATTTATAATTAAATGTATAATTTTAAATTATAATTGATAAAATACTAGAAAAACAGTTATATAGTGTATAGTATAAATATAGTATAGTTTAATTATTAATATTTATTCTTATTATTATAATAAACTACACAAATCAATAATGAAATATTGCAATAATAATTAAAAAATAATTTTTTTGATATAATTCAGTTCATTACTATAAATATTTAAAAATGATCAATAAAGAATCAATAACAACAAGTAAACAATGCAATAATAGAGTTTAATAATGAAAATAATTCTTCTTTATTTGGTGTTATTCAGTTTATTATATTTAAAAACTATCAATAAAGAATCAATAAAGAAACATTACTATAACACTACTGACTAGAGCAATTAATAATAATAATTTTATGTTATTCAATTTATTATTATTATTATTATAAATATTTAAAAAAAGAATAAAGAATTAAAAAAGAGAATAAATACTAAAGAAATATCACTATTTGCTTTATTACAATAATTATTTGTTTTAAAATATACAAATCAATAAAGAAACATAATACTATTGCTATAATACTAACAAATTAAAAAAAAAAAAAATTGATTACTAATATTTATGGCCATCTTAATTTTTTCTTAATAGCTTTTATTTTGGCAGAAAACCAAAGTAAGCTGCTCCAAAACACCAGCCGACTGTCAAATAACATGTAGTTTCATATACTCACATTTATCATTTACTGATTGTTAATTTCAGACCCTGCTTATAGTGTATTAAACTTCATTTTCAAAAGAGGATGCAAATAGACAGGGATGGATGAGTCCATCTCTACCCAACACCACGTCTTACCGGCGAAGGCTTTGGAGATGTTCTCTTTCTTCCACTCCCAGGGCTGGTCGTACTCATCCGCGGGCCTCTCGTCGTCCTGGGGCAGACGGCTCTCTCTCTCGTCCTCCGCAGGGGCCGCCCGGGGCCGAACTCTCTCCTCGTATGGGCTGTCATAGAGCTGCGGGCTGTTTCTGCCTCGATCTGTGCTGTGCTGGAGCTCTGACATACGACAAACACAATCAACTGAACCAGACGACATGATATTACATTATGCATGAGTATTATGAAAGTGAATGTGGACTGTAGTTCTCAAGCTTCGAAAAACATATACAAAAGTACCACATACCACAGTCCAGACCACAAATTAAACAGACTGGAATAACACTAGCTGAATAAATGCTCTCTTTGGAATCATAAGAGATCCAGTGGGAGCTGCTGTACCGCTTATGAATCGCTGGGCCTCAAACGGCTCCATGTAACTGCTGGAGGCTTCTACGGCGTTCTGCTCCCAGCTGGGTCTGGGCCGCGGATCTGGTCTGGCGTCAAACGGGTCCGAGTAATCAGTCTCCCCGACCGCAGGAGCTGAGGGAACCACCTGGGGAAAAGATCAAGGAATGAGTGATGAGTGATCATGATGATCATGAGTCAGAAACGAAGACAGCTGCAGAGTTTTACACAGTATGTGATTCTGCTAGCTCATGAAAACACACATAAGCATTTTCAATTCAGCATTTTCATGCACCAGGGTTAATATAGTTAATCTAAAATCATAAAAAAATATAAATAAGTCATAAAAACATGCTAAAATTACTTTGGAAATGAAACAAAATGGAAAATACAAAAATAAAAACTATCACACACACACACAATTATTATTTTGCATTGGTTGTTTACTCAGTAATGTTATAGCAATAGTAATGTATTTCTTTGTTTCTTTACTGATAGTTTTTGTATAATAAGAAATTGAATAAAATTAAAGAAATATTATTGTTATTATTATAATTGAACTATTATTGCATTGTTTACTTGGTGTTATTGCAACAACAACAACAATAATAATAATGTTTCTTTTATGATTTGTGTACTTAATAATAATAATAATAATAATTAATACATAATTAAACTATACCATATTTAACTATACTATACACTAACTATATATTTTTATAATTTTTATTAATTAGAATTAGAATTCTCCAGGCCTACGTAACTGCCTGTTTCTCAAATAATAATAATAATGCAAATACTGTTTTGTGGCAGAATATAAAAAAAAAAAACCTATCATTGTCATTAAAACAATAATAATTTAAGCCCAGTAAATTTTCTTAAGTCATTGGCCATTAGCAGGTGTAGCATAAAGTTACTTTTGAACCCTTACAACGGTTTGATGCATCAACAGATTAATTCATAAGCACAGTGGTATATGTATGTGTGTGTGTGTATATTCTTAAATGTATTATATAAATAGTATCTCTACTAATCTCAACTAAAACACTAAATTACTAAGACAAATTTTTTTTTTTTTTAATTAATTTAACTCTCAAACCATTTGGTCTACAAACAAAAACCTGGTCTCTTTTGAAAGCAGACATTTGAAAGTAAATAAATAATACTTAGTCAAAGGAACTTCTTTTATGATTCTTTTTGTCCAGTCTGAAAATTGTCAGTCACTAATTACATTACACATACATTGCACAGAAAAGAGCATTTTGCCAAACATCACTTTTTTTGTTTCACTGAAGAAAAAGGATATAAATGAACAAAAATTGAGTGACATAACATTTTTATTTTTGGACACACAATCCCTTTAAAAACCGAAATGAACGAGAGGGAGGGTTGGTGTGTGAGTCTATAAAACCCTCAGGCATTGGGATTAAATGTATTTGGGTTAATGAAATTGATTCCCAATGCTCCCACCTCTGATGACAAAAGACAATCACCACCGGCCAAACCCAGGAAACACGAGCCAATTGTGCATCTGGTTGGTTTGTTATGACATCTGCAAAACTCATCCACGACACATGCACCAAAAAATCTAGTCCACAACAATGACACAATGTAATCCTGGTAAAACAAATCCTGCGCCTCATTTGTGATATATTGATCTATTCATGATGAAAGAAACTGACTGGAGGGCCAAGATAAACAACCATGCAATCAATATGCTGGTAAAATAATTTCATATAAACAAACATTTTTCATTATCATAACATTCAAGTATACTTTAGAAGATGAATGCACTACTGAAGTACTTTCTACGCTTTCTGGGATCGGTTCTAGCCCAGTCACATTCATTTTTCCATATATCAACTCAGGAAACCTTTCAAAGCACATAATTCTTACTGATAACAGTCCAGTTAGACCCATTTAAGCTCTCTATATATTAAGAAAACATGAACTCACAGGGGCCTGTGGTTCCTCAAAGGTCACGATGTTCAGTGGTATTTTGCTACGCCCGAATTCCTGAGATTCCACTTTTATAAGTCTGTGTTTGGGAGACACGATCTTCACCTCCACGCCGTTGGACAGCACCGCGCCAAACGCAGGGAACGTTTCCACCGACCCTGAGCCGTTCACCACTCGGTTGTCAGAGGGTTCGTAGGGGTCCTCAAAGTCCAGGTCTTTCTGAGCTCTGTAGCTCCGTAGGATCTCGCTTTCGGTGTAGTCCGGTTTCGGGGGCTGCGGCGGTCCTTTCCTGCTGCCAAAACTTAGGTGATCTCTAAACCACTTTGCCATGGGTCTACAACCAAGACAAGAATTAAACAGACCCAAAGAAAACATTAAAAAAAGCTCTTATGCTTCTAAAAAGGACTTTATCCTAGTTCTTCCATGGAACACCATCCATAAATCCTGAAACACCTATCCAATAAGTTACTTATTACTCACAGTGTGTCAATAAACGGCAAATATGATATTGTGCAATAGCTCACCTCAGTTTCCCCAATGCATCGATGCTTTAGAACATCCAGCGCCTATTTGCTTGCAATAAATGGATCTGGAAAACAAAAGCATTGCAACGACGTATCAAAAAAGTTCCAAACCTGTATGACTTTCATTCTCCCGTGGGACACAAAAGTAGTTAGTTAGAAGAATAACTAGGCAGCTCTTTTTCATACAATGAAAGTGAATGGTGACTGTCTGTCGATCGATCGAGAATTTAGTCAATAATGTGTTAAATTTAGGTATTTTTTCCTCACAGAAATCTCTCATATGACTTAAAATACAACAAATTAGTTATATAAGCAACTTTTATGATGCTCGTAGTCCTTTTTAAACCAAAGATTAACAGTCACGGTTCACTATCATTGAATGAAAAATGTTGCAGTGAAGGTGAATATTGACTGAGGTTGTCAGTCCCTCACATTTTGCCTGACAACTGCTTTGCTTTTGTGTTTCATGGAAGATGAAAAACAATAGGATTTGGAACAAAAGCGGCGTGAGTGAACCGTTACATAATTTAAATTTTTGGCGAGCGGTTCCTTTAAACAAACAAATCGTCATATATATCAGAGCTGATAAGCCTTACATTAATGCTTTTGTACTTGGGTGATACATTGAACACAATGGCGATTATTTCATATGAATGAAAACAAATAAATCAAAATTATTCAAAAAGAAAGTTTCACACACAACACAAACTCGCACTGCTCAATCTTGGCAAAGAATCCTGTCAAAACAAGAACATGCACCAACTGTACACACCCACTTTCTTATTGTTCCCCCTTTAATTCAGCACATAACAGAGATTTTGACGTTTCTTAGACTGAAATAGACAAAAACTGTCATTGTAGATTAAAACTAATGTTAGCAACCCGGCTAACATCTTTAAACTCCGCTACCTCATATTATAGTGACTTTATTTGTCGACAAATGTGATTATATACAAAATTACTATAATAAATTGAACACAGAAGTAGAATCCTGAACTAATTTGAAGCACAAAAGTAAAAACCAACAAAATGAAGCTGCATTTTGTTAGCCGGCTTGCTGGCTAACTATGCAGTGAGCGATCCCGATGGATACTAACAGACGAGCGTATGCAAACTGTTCATCTAATACGACGGTTATAACTCATAAAAACAGTTCAGAAGCCCACAAACCCCCAAAACATTTGCAAAATACTCACCTCTCAACGATGGACGGATGGAAGTGAGTATATAAAGCAGCTGTGAGGGGAATCTCAAAAGTGACGAGCGTGTGCACGTGCAGATGGATGGATGAGTTGCATCGGATTGCATTGGTTGTTGCAGCTCAGCTCAGCTGGTGAACAACACGAGCTCGACTTGTTGTTGAAGCCCACTGGAGAGTTGCATTGTCTTTGTTCTTGCTGAGGCATTTCATTTCACGCTGGCTCGTGCTTTGGCTTGCATTCTGCAAAATGTTGCATGTCTGCAAAGCACAGTTATTAAGAAAGTGCAGGGTTTTAGATAAAACAAAGAGATCAAGCAAGCAGGGGCTTCTAGTTAACCACACACACTAAAAGAAGCGATCCAATTCAATACATGCCCCATCTGTCACACCAGCCCTCATTAACACCTTCTCAATCAGCATACAGAGGTCAGATTGTAAGGTTAGGAGGTCACCAGCACTTAGGTGGATCAATTATAGGAGATGGTGAATAATGGCTAGACTACACATTGGATTGCATTAACATCACATTAGCAAGCGTTACCTTTAACACCGAAACATGCCACTGATGCCATTAGCAGAATGTCAAATTAAGTAACTTGCCAAATTTACACTGCAGAGGTGGCACAAAAGCACTTTTAAGTGGCATTTAGGTGTATCTACCCAAAACATTTATTATGGAAGCTTGTTTCTGCTACGGAATATAAAAAATAAAATTAATTGTGACCCCCCCCCCCCTTCACAATTCTGACTTCTTTATCGGAACTGCAAGATCTAAACTCAGAATTGCAGAAAAAAAGTCAAAATTGTGAGAAGTCGCAATTACTATTACTTTTTATTCTGAGTTTAAATCTAGCAATTCTTTTTTTCTCAGAATTGTGAGATATAAACCGAGAATTGCAAGATACAAGCTCACATAAAAAGTTACAAATTCCTTTTTATTCCATGTCAGAAATGGATTTCCATAATTTAATGGTGCTCAAAGATGGCATAAATGCAATACAATGTGATGCACTGTATTGATACAATGCATTAATACAATGCATATACTTTGATACTAGGGGCTGAAGTGAGTGTGAGCCAAAATAATTTAGTCTGGCTTTTATGCTGCATTGTGCATACACTGAATTTTGATCAGGCACAAAGCAGCCTTAACTTGGCTGTGTTAAAATGCCTTTTGTGAAGCTCACAATCTAGAAAATATTTGCTAAATAATAATACATCTGAAATATATTTCAAAATATTTGCTAAAACCAACACAACTGAAAAAACAGTCTGTGCTCGGAAACAAAAGACGAGGAACATTTTATTTGTTTGATGTTTGGGAAGATGAAATGGGATGATATGGGATTAGAGATGATCAATCGAAATTAGATTCAGATTAATTTATCTCCACTGAAACCCTTAAATGCATTTCCTCGTATTGATTGAGCTAACATGGAGAAACAAATACTACATTATAGAGTGCATAATACATTAGAAGCACATTATAGAGTACATTAGAGACAGCGGGATGATGCAGATCCAGGCAATGGAAACAGAATCTCATAAACAATGCTCCATCAGCTAAAAAGTTAATCACTGAAAAATAAAAATCTATTGAATTGCACTTTTAAAGAGTCCAGGTTAAGGAAACTTAAAGTGGTCTGTGAAAAGAGAGGTGGTCATTTTTGTGGGTCTGAAAATAAACATTTAATTTCAGTCAGCCAAAACACCACAGCATTCTCTCCATCCTAGTCAGAGTTGCTGTCATCGCTGTCTGTATACGCCCCCAAGAGGCTGAGAGAAGAACCTTTCTGAGATGCGACTGGCTGTCCATTGGAAGCTGTGGAGGACTCAGGTTTGGCAGCACCTGCGCCTGAATGATCCGGCAAGACAGAGAAAACACAGGTTAACAAAGACAGCAAAACCCTAAACTATGTCTGATACATAAATACAATATCAGGGTTTGTGGTGGAAACTGTAGTGGGTTTTATCATAGGGATCAAGTCCCTTAATTTTTTTGGCCCCACCACTTTATAAAAAATGGCTTGCGCCTTCCATATCTGTACCATTCCTTAATTCAATGAGAAATAACAACAATAATAAAAAAGCAAATACTACTGATATCCTGATATACATCCACCACAATTTTGGTTTATTAAATAATAAATATATATTTATTAACTATATAAATACAATATTAATATTAAACAATTACATAAATTCATATTAATATTAAAACAAATATTAATATAAAACAAGTTAATAAAACAATCATTCAGTTTTAATGATGCATTAAATAATAATAAATATCTACTTAATTATATAAATAAAATTTATATTAATAAAACAAGTTGTTAATAAAATAATTCATTTTAATTTATTAAATAACTCAGTAAGTTTTTTTTTAAAGAGTTTAATACTTTTATAGACTTTTAAAAAAATATTTCAAAAATCTACTTCAAATAAAAGCTATTCTTTTGAACTCTGAATTCAAAGAATCCTGAAAACAATCACAATTTTCCACAAAAATGTGAAGCAGCACAACTGCTTTCGACAGTTATAATAATCAGAAATGTTTCTTAAGCAGCAAATCAGCATATTAGAATGATTTCTGAAGGATCATGTGACACTGAAGACTGGAGTAATGATGCTGAAAATTCAGCTTTGATCACAGGAATAAATGACATATTACAATATATTCAAATACAAAACAATTATTTTAAACTGCAATATTATTTCACAATATTACTGTTTAATAAGGCAGCTATGATGAATAGAAGAGGCTTCTTTAAAAAATGATGAAGTCTTTCTGACCCCAAAATGTGTTACTGTGATTGTTGACAGAGGGTTAAATGATAGAATGAATGAATTATTTATTTAATAATTGTAACCCCCCCCCCAACACACTCAATCTGACCTGGATTTCCCCAACAGTTTCTTATTCAGTAAGTTTAAATAGATGATGAACCTGTTTGTGTGTCAGCAGCCTGTCGTGGTGCAACGGCAGCAGGTTTACAGGCAGAATCTGCTGGTCTCTTCCTCACCACCAGAGACCCCAGAGCTCCCTTCCCACCCAGACCTCCAACACTCCTCTCCCAGCTCTCAACCTTCTGTTTCTTCACGCCCACAGACGACGAGCCCTGTGGAGATCAAGAAGAATCCAGCGCAAAAATTAATGAGAGAAACAGATGGGGTGTCAAAACAGAAAGACAACAGATAAATGCAATGTAAGCTGAAAGAACAACTGATTTTTGTACAGTCAACAATCCTTGTGAGTCTTTATTTTACAGTAATGCCTGACTGACTGTGCATTATCCTGCTTAATATTTCTTATGATAAATAAACAAACGGATATGAAATCCGAAATTTGAGATGAAATTATTATGAGAGAAGAAAGAGTGTTGAGTGTGATATGAGAAACATGAAAGTAGCACAGCTGTGTAGGAAATGATTTACCTGAGAGCAACAATAACGATAATACTTGAATGCAGCATGTCACAACTGACCAATCACAGTGGTGTATCCAGAGGAATGTATTTTAAAAAATCTAAAGTAATATCTAAGACTTGTCCAAATCATAATATATAAAAGTAAGCAAAATAAAATGTAAAAAATATCAATGTCAAATCAAACAAACTAGATTTGAATCTAATGAGGTGGAGGCTGCTGTCTTTCTCTCCACCTGTGATCCTGTGTTCCCGTCTGTGGTGAGGATGTCTGTGGGTTTATCAGCCGTGTGTTTCCTGCTTTGGTCTTTTGCATCTTCTGTCTCCTCTTCAGAGTCTGAGTCCCTCAGTCGTTTGACCAGAGCTCTCTCCAACATTTCTCTATGATGAGCAAGAGAAAAGAGAAGTCTAAACCACAGGATACTATACAATCCATGCTTTATAATCTTGAGATTACATGCACTGTGAATGCATATGAGCCCATAAAGGTGCAATTATTGTGATATATAAATGTAAATTGGTAAAAAATATGGACACAATTGTGACTTGCAAACATCAACATTTTGTACATAAACCATATTTTAGATGCAGTAATCTACAGCTGCACGATTTGAGGGGGGGGGGGGGGGATCCGATTTTTCTGATTAAAAAAAATTGCGGGAAAAAAAAAAAGTTTGCTTTGCTTGTTTGTATGGCTGCACAATTTTGCCAATATTGTGTGATGTATATCAATATGGCTATAAAATAATATGAATATTATAATTACAAAATTAAAAATATAGAAATGACTAAAAAACTAAATAAGAAACATCACTACTATAATTTTTAACTAAAAATAAAAAGCATTTAGTATTTAAGAAAAAAAAAGTATTTCACATAGCTGCAAATCTACAATACTAATATTTATGGCTGTCTTAATATTTCAATCTCATGAATTTCATTTTCAAATGTTTAACCATGAAACTTTTATTTTGACAAAAAACTGCAGGGAGCCCTAAAAGCTTCTCTTTTGTTGATAAGTGCTTATTACAAGCCATTACAAGTCATACTAACCCCTACTGTACTCTTGGTCATTTAAGTTTTTTACCCATTTTTAAAATCACTTTTTTGCTTTTTGTGCACTTAAATGAACCTGTGGTGTGACAAATGCATTTTCAAAAGCTCTCATATTATACCATATAGTCAGTCTATGAAGCAAAAAGTCCAAAAGTTTCCCCGTTTCATACTTGGTCTCTTGTTCGTCTTCCTCCTGCTCTCTCTCTCTCTGTCTCCGCTCCATCTCTTTATACTGGTCCAGCATGCCCTCAAAGTCCACCTGTGCCTGCCTCTGGTTCAGCTCCTTCAGCTCCTGCAGGTTCTCCAGCACCTCCATCTCCATCTTTGAGTCCCGTGTGCGGTTCTCCAGAACCTGTGACAACATTCAGAGTTTGTATAGGCTTTTGTTTGTTTCCTTACAAAGATGCTGTAATGGGTTTCATGTACATTACATGTGGAAAACATAAATAAGGAAGTACATATATAAATGAATACATAAACGCTTTTGTCACAAAAACATCTGGAAAGTGGAAAAAAAATAAATCAAAGTAAACACGAATAGCACAGAAAAAAAAAACAATAGAACCCTAACAAAACCCCTAATATCATAAAATTCACAAGAAGTCTAAAGTTTCTGGCAGACCTTCATGGGGTTATTGAGTTCCTCTTCCTCTCGCTCTTGTTGGATCTTTTTCTCCTCCTCTTCAATCAGTTTCTCGGCCTGAAAATTGCGTGTTGCACCATGTTCCATGGCGTAATCTGTGTTCTCTGGATCTGTCTGTGAAACACAGCAATCAAATGAAGTGCAACCAAACAAACACAAGAATATCAATAAAAACTCCTTAAGTGTTTGTCTGCTGGTTTTAAAGAGCATAATGTGTTTATTCTAGTACCTTAAAAGTGATCTCAGCCAAACATCTGGTGCATTTAATGTAAAATCTGAAAATGGGAAGCCCCAGATACAGTTCGTTCTGAACAGTCTCCTTACGGGCATTGAACTTCTTCCCTTTGTAAATGTATTCTCCACACGTTTTACACCTGTGTAACAACAATTACACAGCATTATTATCATTACATAAGCATTATTATCTCAAAGATGATAAAATCTTTAAGAAATTAAAATACAGATGTTTTCCTGACTACTGGAGAAAACAAGAGGTTTTTCCACTGTAAAAAAAAAAAATTGTTTCACATTTAATATACTTAGCTGTTTAACTGATAATTTTCTCTCGTTTTTGCAGTGACATATATTGGTCATAGAAGAGACATCCTATTTTTGAGTCCACATCAAATTAAACTGAAAAAAGTTTTTTTTTTATTTACATACACAGCAAGCATATTAAATGGAAATAAAGTGTCAAATAACCTTTGTGAAAATAAAACGTCAAAATATGGGTGAAATTATGTTCCATCGTCATTCAATGTAACAGATATACAGGTGCATCTCAATAAATTAGAATGTCGTGGAAAAGTTCATTTATTTCAGTAATTCAACTCAAATTGTGAAACTCCTGTATTAAATAAATTCAATGCACACAGACTGAAGTAGTTTAAGTCTTTGGTTCTTTTAATTGTGATGATTTAGGCTCACATTTAACAAAAACCAACCAATTCACTATCTCAACCAATTAGAATACTTCATAAGACCAATAAAAAAAA